>PVJO010015055.1:0-46296 GCA_004026905.1 Hystrix cristata
AAAAAAAAAAAAAAAAAAGTTCACAACTACCCACCACAGTCTATTCGTTCCACTTCCAAGCATTTCCCCAGGAGAAACGAAAGCACAAGTCCACACACTTGTGCACAGACAGATAACCACCATGGCAGACCAGCACCAAGGAAGGCGGCTCAGTGAACGAGATGCTCAAGCTGCTGATACACACAACGGCAGGACTGGATCCGAAAATAAATACACTGCGTGAAAGAAGTCAAACCCGATTCTGTTTGTGTGAAATTATGCAGTGACGTGAGGTAAAAAATGCAAACTAATCCACGGTGTCAGAAAGCAGATGAGTGGTCATGGGGATGACAGGAGGGAGTATGCGGGGCAGGGAAGAGCGAGGGCGTGAGGAGACTTAGAGGGCCAAAGTTGTTTGCTATTTGATTGTAGTGATGGTTTTACAGGTATAGATACGTGTCAAAATTTATCAAATTGTATGCTTTAAATATGTGCAGCTTATTTGTGAACTGTACCACGGGTTTTTTTTAAAGAGCTTAAAAAAAAAAAACAGCAAGGGCTTTGGACTTGGATAAACCTGTATGTAAATCCTGACTGCAAGTTCCGTATCTGAACTTCAGTGAGTCACTTCCAGTCTTTGATTTTTTCATCTGAAACAGCAGCCACTTCACTGGCCCACTGGGACGACCAAGCGATATTCAGTGCTCAAAGCCCTCGGCACATAGCAACGACACAATAAAAGCAGCAACCTCCTGTCATTAGCATTGCGTAACTGTGACTACCCAGCTGCTGAGACAGGGACAGGCCGAGGAAGGCCCGTGGCAGGGGCTCAGATACACTCCTCTCTTTTCCGCTTTGTTGACCTGGGGGCACTCCTGAGAGGGTCGCAGTGAGGCCACAGGCCTGCTCTGAATTTTCACAAGGCCCCTCTGCTCCTGGTCTCACATCGTCCCCCTCCCCATGCCACGGGGCGCACCAGGCAAGTCACCTAATGGCGCCACCTCGCTATGTCCCCAGACATCCAAGAGGCAAAGCTCAGCCCTAGGGTCACACAGCATCGCGATGACAGGGAGATGGATGGGCACGCTCTGGCTCACCAGCTCGCAAACACATGACCACCAGGCTGACTTGGCAGGCTTCTCTGGAAGTCATCTGGTCCATGCCATACAATTCCCAAACTCATGACAAGAAGGGCATCTCATTCATTACTCCTCCTGCATCAGCGACTACTCCTGGCTCAGAGTCGGGGCTCCCCAGGGCCTTGGTACTGTTCCTTCTTACCCTTTCTGTCCCATTTAAAACACACACCAATGCTTGCTAAAATAACAGTGAGCTAGAGTCTCCGCTGCTGGATTTAATAGAGCTGGTGCGTCCGGAACACACCCTCCCAAGCCTTACAGGGCACCAGGCCCATTTAGTAAATCCAACAAATAGGTCTTAATTCTGAGCTGATGTTACCGTAAATGTGCTTAGTAACAGAAGAGGATCTGTCTCCGACCTACTCTTCCCTTGCATTGGCCTCCTCCCAGCCCCAGAGAGGCTGCTGCCGTACAGACTGGAGTCCCAAGAAGCTGCCCAGGGCTCCTCCGGATGCACGGCTGAGATCTCTGCCCATACCCAGTGGCTTCCCAACGGAGACCCCAGACAGCCTTCTCCAGCAACTCCCTCTAGCGCCCCTGACAGAAGGTTTTAATCTTTAAATACATTCACTAGCCAAACAATTTCCTGCAGCAGGAAATTAGGTTTCCTCCCATTCCTTCCAAGTAGGACCTTAGTAAAGTGTCCCAAAATGATGGTGGGAGCCACAGCCAAGGACACGTGGCCATGCCAGAGCCCAACACCGACGGCTGAGGTGGGACCTGCCACGGCATGCTCCGGCGTGAGAGGGCATGGTGGGGGCCCCTCTGCCAAATGCCTCTCCTGGCCTTAGTACCAGGGACCGGCCACCCACAGCCACCTGGGGATAGCACACAGGGACCTATTCAGCATGAACTCTGGGCCAGGCAGAGCTGTGACATGACAATACAAAAAGCAGGAACCAACTCGCTTGGTCAGTGCAGCGTGAACGGAGAACTGAGCTCCACAGCATGCTCCTTCCTGCTGTGCCGCACCTCTGCCAACATAGCAAGATCCCCAGGCAGCCACCGCGCTTGGCAGGGATCTAAGCCTGGTGAGACACAGGAGCAAGAGCAAGCCTAAACAACCTCTGGTTCAAGCTCAATCTTTGGCATGGTTGTTACACAACACTAGCTGACTAATACACAGACTCCACTAAACTTGCCATAATTATCTCTGGATACTAACTGGGAAACAGAGCATCTGAGAAGTTAAACCAACTTTCCTACAGCCCAGAGTCAACATAAAATGAAGCCAGCCTGTGTGCTCCGAGCCCATGAACCTCTAAATGGGAACACCTCCATGCCTGACCTTGACTATACTACCAGACAAGACTGGGCAAGATCAGAAGGATTCATTTTTATTTATAGAAAACAACCTACCTGTGAGCTTTCAGAGTTATGTAGCATAAAATGTAACCTTATGCCAAATACTCCCCTCATGTTGAAGTGACCCAAGCAGCATGGTAGTAATTCAAACCAGACATCCAGCGTCCATTTCATCGCAATTCACTCTACTTTCAGATTTCCCCCCATAACATGTGCTGTGTCAGGAAAGGTTATCCTGGCTGTGCCAGCAAGAGCCAGGAACCCACACTCACCACGCAGGTTCACAATGAGCCACCCTGGTGTCCCCACCCCTCTCGCCCATCCCTGTGACTGCAAGCAGTAGGCTCTACTATCTCCGAGTTCGCTCAGCTGCAGTAAAGGTCCTTCTCCTCTACTTCTCTGAAGTTGATTGCATACAGCTTTTATTTTTCTTTTGAAACTTCCTGTTTCAAAAGAAAAGCCAAACTTGAGTGACTTGTTTGGGTTCAGTGCTCACTACGCAGACCTTCTAGGGAGGCAGAGAAAACGCGGGTGATTCAAAGCCCCCCTGCATAGGTCCCTTTGGCCTCTGACTTCCAGCGATTCCCCAAGATCCTCCTTGAGAGTTTCCGACCTGTGTGGCTGCCTGCAAGGAGAAGCATGTGATGTGTGGGTTCCCAGCATCCATTCTTTTGGGAAGCACAGACAAAACACCCTTTATTGTGGGCCAGGAGTTAGGGGTTGACTCTCCCAGCTGCAGGTGACAGAGGCCTCGTGTTCGCAGAACAAAGAGTCGCAGCATGGTGACACCACGTGTCCTTGCCACCCCACCATGGAGAATTGTGCTGAGGGCACCGCAGGAGCTCTGGGAGCTTCTAGTCCAAACTGTTCCTCCCTGAGCCGAGCAGACTCTGATGCACTGAGGACCTGCCGAAGGTCACGATGAAAAATGCTGCTTTTTGTTTTTTAAGGAATGGAGCGGTTGATGACTCTGGGTTCGGGACATATAATGCAGTGTCTTATTCTGTGACTGTAACTTTCAGAAGTTATAATTATATTAAAATAAAAAGTTACAAACAAGGAGAAACCAGAGAGAGGAGAGATTACTGGTGGAGCACTTACCTAGCATGCAAAACGAGGGGGGTGGGGGGGACCACAAACCAGGCCGTACACTGCAAATACTGTGCCCGGTCACCTTGAAAGCTTTCAATTGTTGTTATTTCAACTCCTTTCCCAGCTTACCACATTCTTGTCGTTCATCATCACACAGAAAAAGAAGCCGAGAGAGGTGAGGCAGGCTCTGGGTAATTGAGGTTACTCTGTGAGCTCTACCCAGTGACCACACGCCCCACCTCTGCCCGAGTTTCCCAAGTGCTCTCCTCTCCACAGCTCTACAAGTATATGCCGAGCACATTTTTCATATTCCAGCTCCACCCGGCCCGAGGAGCTGAAAACGGGATTTCATAATCCTTGGCACCTCCTACCAAAGTCCGCCCACCAAGGGCAGCCCCGTTTCCACCGGAACCCGCCAGCGGACAGCACCGCGAGCTCTGGCCTTGCACACAGCCAGTCTGGGGAAAACCACACGACGACTCGCCACCCTCCAGCCGGCAACTGGTGTCTCCTGCATTGCTCCCCGCCAAGGACAGGGTCAGGACTTCAGCGAATGCCACACGCAGATGGGTTAGGAGTCCCAGAGTTCAGAGAAGCCTTGTGGGTGGACCCTGGGAGGAGGGAGCCCCAGAACCCCTCGCTTTGCCTGTTGGGAGGGCTGGAGCCCACTGGAAACTCCTAAGGATCCTCTGCCCCTTGGGGCTCCCCACGTCCCAGGGCCAGGGACAGGAGGCTCAGAAGGGGAGGCCAGAGATCAGCAGCAGAAGCTCGGCCTGACTGTGACCTGTCACCTGAACAGCACGTGACACCCAGAACCTTTCTGCATCCAGCCTGAGGGAAGTTTCTCTGCATCAGGTCGTTCACTCAGGGGAGCCTGGAGTGTGTTTAGCTGCAGTCCTGCCCGCTTCCTGCAAATGCCAGGAGCAACCCCACCCAGCTGTGACACAAGAACTTGTCTCTAGACTTTGCCCCATTTCCTGCAGGGGGCGGATGTGCTGTCCCCACACCTCTTGGGAACCCAGGATAAGGAAATCCTTCCATCCATGCCTGGGTAGAAGTAACCGGAAGCCACTGAGACCCTAGAGCAGGCACTGGCCCTGCGCTTCTCACACATGACAGTGGAGACAGTGACCCTGCAGGGGACAGGGGTCTCTCACTTCTCTTATTCACATCGTGTGGACAGCTTGCCCAGTCACCCAGAACAGCAAGTGGCAGTGTCTAGCCTGAGCCTGTCGTGCTGCAAACCCAGTTCTCTGTGACTGCAAAACAGTGTGAATGAACAGAGGGTCCCCTTCCGCTCTGACGAAATGATCATCATGGTGCCACACGAAAGGAAGAGGCTAACCCTGGAGAGGGCAAGGAGGAGGGATTCATCCGAGACCTTTCCATTTAATGGCTTTGGTTTTCACAGTCTGTTTTCCCACCAAACGCAAGGGCAGGAAGTAGAAACGAAGTCACCTCTTGAGGGGCTGTGCAGCATGCACAGCTGCTCATGGGGCCGGCGCCTGCAGACTGCCTTCAAACCACTTTGGGGCACAGATTAACCTGCATGGTCCATTTGAGAGAGAATAAAACAAAAGTCGAAGCTGAAGCCCGTAAGACAGAAGGATTCCTTCTTCCTATAACCACATGACACTCCACTTGGGGAAACAAAAATGAGTATTTAGGGAAAACATTTATCAGCCTCAAAAGTCTAACTCTGGATAGTGGCTGGGGATTTAGCTCAGTGGCAGAGCACTTTCCCAGCAAGCACAAGACCCGAGTTCAATCCCCAGCGGCCCCCGCTCCCCGAAAGTCTAACTTTGGAGGCAAAGGTAAAAGGAGAGGAGAAAGGGCCAGGTTCCTTCTCTCTTGAACTACCTTCCCTTAAGAGGAGAAAGCATGCACGGTGGAGGCAAGGGAGGCAGAAATACCCATCTCAAGCTTCCCCAAAGGAAGATGGAGAAATATCTTTGTTCCTTAAAAATAATAAGGGCCGAGCACGGAAAAGCCACCTCCCCCCAGGCAAAGGCAGTTTCTCAAGTCTTATCTGCCGCAGGACTTCAGTATTAGCTCAGCTTGTAAAACAAACAATTCTTATTACAGGGCTCTTAGTCACTCTGTTTTTCACTTTCTTCTAGAAAGCAGAGACCATGAAAGGCCGAGTCTCCTCTCCCCCGTTTCTTCTCAGCATGATTCACCACCCATGGGCCGGTGGCACGTGTGGGGCAGGGCGCTGCTTTCTTCTGTTTCCTGGGGAAGATTCTCACGGCCTTGCAGGGTAAACCGACGCCCGGCTGCCTTGTCTAGCAAAACACATCACAGAGTTTCCAAAGACTCGGGGGAAAAGCAGGCAGGCCTTCGTGACTGGGGAGCTGGGGGGGGGTGTTAACTGTACACTTTTGACTTCCTTGACGACGAGTCACTAGCCAGAGAGACAGCACAATGCCTCAGGTGCTACGGAACACACAGTGTGTCAACCGTGCGACTCAGGGACACTCAAACTGAGGGGCAGAGCGCAGGCCGAGGCCTCCCTCCGCTCCTCCTTCACCACACTCCTACCAAAGTCTCCATTCCCAGCTCTGCTTTCCTGTTTTTCAGACAGACCCCAAACCCTTTAGACTTTTCAATTCTCCCAGTTCTGCCACAGAGGCTACAAGAGGGGTAGCAGAAGTAAAGTAGGAGGGAAATTATTCCATTGCCACGAAGTCAGTTTAAGGACCATGCAGCCACCAAAGTACCTGTGCTTGTGGGCAACACAATCTGGGCAGGGCACCCCTGGCTGGCACCCCACAAACACTCCTCCCCTCCAGGGCACAGCTTGGCCAGCCTGTAGGAGCATTTCCACTCATCTGGAAGCAAAAAGTGGGTGTCTTGTATATCCTGGACACCAGAGTCCAGAGGATGGTCACGCAGCCCATTAGCATCATTTCTGTCTTGGGGTACAGACTTCCCGTTGTGCCTAAACAAAAGGCTCTGGTCCGCTGGGGGCAACTTGACCCAAGACAGCGAAGAACCCCTCTGGGTAGGAAGACACACACTCCAGACAGGCATACTGGAGGGCTTCCAATGACCCAGGCGGGCACGTCCACCTCGAGGGGGACAGGAGCCCTGCTGCTGACGCTGCCCGTCAACATGACTCTCAGCCAAAAGCTGCGTCCCTGAAGAGCTACGACCAAGAGAATAGAACAGGGGACACTCACGGCTATCTCATGAGTTCGGCCAGCCTGCGCCGCCGACCATCAAATAATATTCCACGGCCACAGCAGCCGGCGGCTCTTCCTGGCTGCACGGAGCTCCCTCCGTCCTCTCCCCGCACAGTCTCACAGTCCCTGCGGTCCCCATCCTTCAACACCAAGGGCCTGGTGTGATTATGGAACTCGTGGGTTTCCGGCTTCCCTGCCCAGCGGGGCCCGGAGCCCGTGGAAGACAGTAGACCCAGCGTGACACCTTGAGGCCAGTTAAACTGGCTCAACTCCACAACGAGTCAGGAGACGTAAGAAAGGGACAGAAGCCAACCAAGAAGCTGAGCCTGGTGGCAAAGGAGTCACAGACACACACTGCAGCCAGCCGCCCAGTACCAGGGATCAGCTGGTCCCAAGAGTCACAATTAGAAACAGCAGCACAAGGGCCATCAGTCTGGCTAAAGGAGCAACCAGGGCAAGTGCAGGAGGTGAGAAAATGTTTCTGAATGAGGAAGCTCGGCCATGGTACCTGCCAAGCCAGACAGACCGAGTCACCCACTGCTAAAGTTGCGGGGGAAACATTAGCACTGCTGGATGTCTGCTCAACAAACATTAGTCACCTGGAGATTTTTATCAGCTGCATCTGCCAGCAGCGGAGAGCTCACAGACATCTAGGCTCCATCTCAGAAAAGACAGCTCCTCACTCCGGCTTTGTTGCCCAGAACCAGGCGGGTCACCAGGCACTCATGTCTTCTCCCCTCCCCGCACCGGCTAGCCTTCCTTCACCTGGGCAAGGCAGTGACGTGTACAGTGACAAAGCCTCCAGGCGTCTGTGTCCTCGCTTTCCATTGCTCACTGCCTGCCGCACACCCAGGACATCCCGACCTGCAGAGCGAATGAGGGACCAAGGGTGTGGATGGCGGCTGGGCACAGGGACACGGACGGCACCTCGAAGTCCTTTTTTTTGAATGTGTGTGGAACCACAGTCGGAGAGGTAAGAGGGGCACTTCAGGACTCTGGCTCTTTGTGCAGGTAAGAAACACAAAACCAAGTCCCAAGCCCAACTGCAATACCACCAAAACAGCAGCCGTCAACTGGCACGCGAGAAGGCGGCATGACACAGAGCAACCTCCGAACCGGAGAGACAAGGGAAGCCACACCACAGCAGAGCTCAAAGCCAGGCCATGAAAGGAGGGTGCACATCCCAACACACTCTGTGGCCAGCGCTGGTGAACGGAAGTCACCCCTGGGGCCCAGGAGGGGACAGCGTGTCCCGAAGGTCCTCCGGAGGGAACTGCCAAGCTGTCTTTGACCTCGGGCATCTGTGATCCCAAATCGAAGGCCCCAAATGGGGAGCCCAGCTTCTGTCACCGCTGCACAAAGAAGCTAAGGCCGTGACACAGGCACTGCCGCCCTCACTCCCAGGTGTGTGACATTCAAGGGAGCCGGCCACCAGGGCCAGCTCTCCTGCTCCTGGGGGGACACATCTAACGGGAGTCCCTTATCGCCTGTCACGCCTATGGCCAGAAACACTGGCCAACGGCAGAGCTGAGCAGCCACCTCAGAATTTTAAAGTAGTTCCTAGAACAAGCTGGTGCCAGGCCAGAACACTGTGAGATGTGAGAATATTCTAGAACAATCATCTGGGACAATTTATTTCTATTTTTTTTTTAAAATGTACAAGTACCTCTGACCCAGGTCAAGCAGGTGACAGCCCTCTCTTTGGCCTCCCGAGCTCGACCCAGGAAGCTGGCGCTCCCACCTCCTCCACTGGGCTCCAGAGGGTAGCGCCAGGGCCCGCGACACGGCTGCTCCCACTCGGGCCTCGCGGGCAACTCAGCCACTGCCTGGAACACGGTTCCTTCCGTGCCCTGCAAGTGCCACCAAGCCTGGCACACAGAGTAGTGCAGACTGCACACACTCCCTGACTCCATCAAGGGAAAATGTAGAGCCCAATGAATTCTAAACAAATACTTTTTCTTTCAAAGCACATTTTTTAAAAAATACTCCTCCAAAAAAACATACAAAATGGAAATAGAACAAACCAAAGACCTACAAAACTTTTCAAATGAAAAAGAAAAAATTCCCAAAGGTCCACATTCTTCCCTTTATATCTATAAAATACTACCCAGCCATAAGAAGGAATTTACTACCAAAATATACAAAAACGTGGTTGAATTTGAAGATAATTACGTGAGGACAAAGAATCAGACAAAAAGAATGTCTATGGTTTGGTCCACTCACACAAAACTTTAGGAAAAGGAAATTTGCCAGAGAAAATACGGGCAGGACTACTCCGTGCACTTGGGGTAGGCAGAGGTAAAGACAGATGGGGGAAGGGGAGAGGGGGGAGGGGAGAGAGGGCAGAGAGTCTTCCATGGCCTCTGCCCCCCCACCTCTTCTCCCAGGAAACCAGGGAAAACAAAACCCTGCCCACTCTCCTCAGGGACTCAGAGAGGATGGAGGCTTTAGGCCATCAACCTGTCCTTATCATCCCTTCCAGAGCCCTGCATCCTCCTGGGACAAATACAGGCACAGCTGCTACCAGGGGACATACCCACCCCAAGCCGGGTCACAGATAAAGAAAAACATAATTCCAATTCCCCAACAATATTGACCTGTTAATATTTCTCAGCCTTTTACCACAGCCGGAGTCAAACTTGGCTTTAGAAGGGATGCTAGGAAAGGCACAGAAGGGGACAGAGGTAACGGGAACTGCTTTTTATACCAAAGCTGGCACCCAGCCAACTACAGGGCCCCCGGGGGCTGCTGCATTCTTCAGAATTTCTTAAAGCACTTTAATTCCAACCTGGGGCACCAGAGAAGCCTGTATTTAACTCCTGAATCAATGTATTCCCTTCCAGTGTTTAAAAGGGCAAAGGCCAGGGAGGGAAGGATTTTGTGGGAGAAGGGTCGCTCCCCTCCCTCCAGTAAAAATTCTGGTATAAGCAGACGGTGAGGAACAGCAGGGCAGGAAACCAAGTATTGCTATCTTCGCCTTTTATCAGAAAACCTGGCAGCTGTCATCCCAGCATTATGGGAAACTGAGACAGGAGGACCACAAGTTCAAGCCCAGCCTGGGCAACCTAGGAAGATCCTGCCACAATTTTTTTTTTTAAAGAGGCAGGGGCAGGGGGCAGGATGTAACTCAATGCAAAGTCCCTGGATTCAATCCCCAGTATAGGAAAAGCAAAGAAAGGAAAGGAGAGAGGAAAGGAAAAGAAAACCGAGGCAAGAGAACTGGGGGTCACAGGGTGTCTGAGGTTTATTTTTATCCTCCAATGAAAGCAAAAAGGAGAAATCTGGTTCTTAACATCCTGGAGGCCCATGTGAATGAACACAGATCCTTTTTGAGACAGAGTCTTGCTATGTACTTCAGTCTGCCCTTGAACACACTATGTAGCCCAGGCCGGCCTCTAACTCCAGGTGATTCTCCTGCCTCAGCCTCCTGAGTGCTGGGATCACGGGCATGCGCCACCATGCCAAGCTAGGAACCAGCTGTTAAATGTCCTTCACAGTAGCTGCCTCGGATCCGGATCTGCCCAGGCAGTGTCTCTGCGCGCATCACGACCTGGGGGCTCTGGAGGTCATGGTAGGGAGGCACGGAGAGGGCCGTCTGCTTTGGCATGGGCTGAGCATCAGCTACAGTTGCTTACGTAAAACACTGTACCCCAAAAAAGAGGTAAAGAGAAAGCACATTTCTAAAACTGCTATTTCACATCACGCCTGGTCAAGTCAACCTTCGGCCTGGGGCTCAAATGGTTCCGGAACAGAGTTTCGGTGCCTTGTGGGGAGAGGAGGTATGAACGAAGGGTATCTGTGAAATCTCCACTGCCCCGCTTTTTATCGATCCAGACAGATGTAAGTTATGAGGCCTGGCACGACTTGCCCTCTGAAAGGCAGTCTCGGGCCCGACCCGGGAGACAGCAAGAAATCAAAGGGAGAAAAGGCAGAAGAGAACCACAGGGACCACTCCTTCCGGGAGACAGGGACAGTACTCAGCCCCGCAGCTGCCTGGGGACGGCCCAGCACGGCAGTGGCCACCAAGCGCCAAACGGCTCCTCCAGGCAGGCTGCAGGCTCAGGGACCCTCTGGCCTCTGGGGCTGACCCGCTGCCCGCGCAGGTTCGGCTCTGATGGCCTTCAGGCGGACAGGGTCCCAGGAACCATAACGGAGCAGAGGGCCATGAGTAAGGCCTCCACCTCACCCAGCAGGGTTTGCTTTGGGAACGTGGCTTCCAGCCATCCCAAGAATGCACACCCCACCCAGGGAGAGAGGAGCCGGAAGAGCTTTCCCCGCCTCTGCCAGCAACTCTGGACAGCCTTGGGGAGAGCAGACCCTGGGGCTCCTGTCTTAGGGACTAAGTGTGCCTTGGGGAGGTCACAGGGCAGAAGGGAGGAAACCCGCCCCCCATCCAAGGGCTCTCAAGTTCGCTGCGAAGAGGAAAGCCCTAGAAAGAGCCAGAAAGAACATCTCCAGGGGACACCAGTCCTCTCCGAAAGCCTGTCCCACGCTCTTCAAGAAAGACAGTCTGCCTTGGGCAGGCATGCACGGCCGATCAGCAGGAAGAACTCGCCTGGAGAGAAATGAACAACCCCGAACTAAACTGATAATGGCTAAAACTACACTTCTTAAACATTTGCTGAAAATTAAAAACAGAACAAAAGAGCACGCGTCTTGGCAGTGTTTTTAAAAATTGACCTGAAGGAAAAAAGATCTCATAGAAAAAAAAAAAATTCAACACAGAATAAAACCGAAAGCAGCAGAAAGCACAGACGGTGAAAATCGCTGACTTAAAAATTGACGGAAGAATCTCGTAACTTGGAGACGGGCAAGATTTTACCCGGGAAGACGAGACTTGGTTGAAATATTGGTGTACAAGAAAACTCCAGAAAGGTAGAAGCTAAACTAAAATCTGTACCAATGAGCAAGCAACCAAATAAATTTTAAATAAAGCAACCAAATTCTGTGGTGAAATGAACATGGAACAGAAGGGATCTAGGTGCCAATAATTTCAGTTGAAAAGGTAAAAAAGAACAAACACCAGGACAGGTTTTGCTGTGGTGAACAGAAACGGCTGAGGTACCGAAGTGACCTGCAAAGCACCTCACTACTGACAGCGTGAGCTGCTTAGGTGGGAAACGTGTATCCGGGCAAACCCACAAAAGCCATCTGATGTGTCCTGGACGCCCCAGCTTCCCCGGGGAAGGAGCTGCACCCCTCTGTCAGCAGGCATCCCTGTGCCCAGTGAGGGACCAAAACCCCATGAAAAGACCCTCAGGGAAGACACAAGGACCCATCTATGCCACTGACGCCAGCCCTGCCCACTGGCCTGACCTTGGAAAGTGTACCTGGGGACACAGACCCTATTGCAAGTGGGGTTGGTCCACACAGGCTGCAGGCCTCCCTGCTGGGAACCAGAGACCCAGGCACTGCCCACCTGGAGGAACCAGGGACCTCCATCCTCTGCCCTGGGGGTGGGGGAGGAAGATCTGCAGGGGTAGAGCTGAGGTGAGGAGGGTGAAGATTTTAATCTTTGCTTTTCCGATGGTTCTAAGTGGCTGGGCCGGATAAGGAAGGGAGCCAGTGGAACCAGAGTGATCATGTGCATTTTCTAACACTCGTCCCACCAGGAAGTAGAGCGAAATGGACAGAAATCAAAGGCAGGAAGACAAACTAGAAAACTTATGTTCAGAGAAGAGAGGACAAGGGCTAAGTAGTGCTGATAAAAAAGGAAAAGAAAGCATGATTTCAAGCAGCATTTCAGAGATGGAACTGACTGGTTTGACAAGAAGGCAAGTAAGACGACGGAGACAAGAATTATTCCTAATCTTCTGTCTTGGCTGCTAGAAGCACAGTGATGTTATTTAGTAGCACAAATACACAGATGGAAAAATAAATTGGGGAAGCTGGAAAACTCCCACTTCTTAATTGCAAAATATACTCTAAAGCTACAGTAATTAAAGCAGTGTGGGACTGGCATAAACACAGGCATATAGATCAATGAAATAAAATATAAAGCCCCAAAATGAAGATATACTATGTGCTATTAGAAAAAAGTACCAAGAATATTCAATAGGAAAAAGACAGTTTTTTCAACAAGCGGTCCTGGGAAAAATCAAATATTCACATATTCACATTCACACACACACACACACACACACACACACACATACACACACACACACAAACTAAGCTGGACCCTTACGTAATACTACATGCAAAAATTAACTCAAAAATGGGTCAGACCTAAAAGTAAGACCTGAAACTCTAAAGTTCTTAGAAGATAACGCAGAGGAAAAGTTTCATGAAAGTGAATTTGGCAAGGATTTCTTGGTATGACACAAACAACTCAGGCCACAAATGAAAAAACAGACACACTGAACTCAAATTAAAAATTCTGGGCATCAATTTTGTGCATTATCAACAACAGCAAAACTGCAACCCATAGAATAAAGAAAATCTTCGCAAATTTCCTATCTTACAGGGGACTAATATAGTGTATATAGAGAGAACACCTAAATCAACTCAACAACAAAAAGGCAAACAGCTCAACTAAAAAATGAAGAAAGGACTTGAGTAGATATTTCGGCAAAGGGCTGGGGATTTAGCGCAGTGGTTAGAGTGCTTGCCTTGCAAGCGCAAGGCCCTGAGTTCTGATCCTCAGCACCAAAAAAAAAAAAAAAAAAAAAAAATATTTCGGCAAAGAGACACAATCAGCACACCTGTGAAGAGCTACTGGCCATTATCAATCATTAAGGAAACTCACACCAAAACCACAAGGAGATGCTGTTCACACTCATTAGGATGCCAACTGTTTAAAAGTCTGAGGTTAAAGACAAAGGTCAAAACAGACTCTAAGAATAAGGGACTCTGGGTCATATTTACCTACATAAAATTTCCAGAGGACCCAGGAAGTCAAGACGGCACAACTGCAAATTTATTTGCAATGAAGTAGAGGTGGAGGTTGAGTTTTAAGTCAAAGGCAATGAGCTGACAGTAGTGGGACTTTGCTCTGGGAGCTGCCGGGTCTGTGCGCCTCCCCAGCCTTGGATATTTAGTCTGTTTCTCCTCCTAGCTGACCGCTTGGCTTGGCTGGTTCAAACACATCCCCACGGGGCTGTGTGGCTTTGCACACGACATACTGCAAAACGCCTGGCCAGGAGAGACTCTCGCCAATTTTGAGAGCGAAATCCTGTGGGAATGGAGGGAGAGGGACAGGAGCGGGGTACTCTGGAGCCTTCCTATTCCCGGGCCCTGTCTGTGTGTCCAGTAAAGGGCAATCACAAACATCTAAAGCAGGTATGAACAATACTAACACTCGTTAAGTTTAAAGAAGGCACAAGGGTAAGTCACTTCTGTCTGTTACTTGAATGTTTTACATTTTATACTGCAGTGAGAACACGTACACACAAACACATGCACACGCACGCACACAGACACCAGGCATCTCCAAGGGGCGCCTGTCCAGCAAAGAGGCAGCTGAGAAAATCAAAGTTCAAAGCACTACGGTATGTAAACACTCGGGAAATTCTTGGCCTGAAAGAATATATACAGCAACGTGTTAACTTGTCCCTGTCTTCTAAAACACTTTGTTGTTATAAAGAAAATGAGGTTTAAAAAAAAGTAAGTAGAAGGGAAAGTGGAAACTTATTTAGAAAGGGCCTCCCTGGTTCCAGGCGCTTAGCAAGAGGCTCCAGACATCAGCTCGGCTCCTCTAACAGCGGCACACGCTGCCATGACCCCATTCCTTCTCAGAAGGACAAAGCCACTGGCCAAGGGCACACAGAACCAGCTAGGCAGCCGGACTCCAGGCCAGGCGGGAGGAGTGCTCAGCAGGGCCATGCTCCCTTTACCCACCGTGCGGGGCTCTCTCCGCTACAAACCCGCCTCCCGCAGCTCACGAAGCCAAAGCCCAGACCGCTGACGCCTGGCACAGCACGAACTTTCTCTGCCACTCCACCGCCAGGCCAGCTCGGTCCCCGGCACCCGCCAGCTTCCGTGGCGAACCCCACTGACCGCTCCTGCTCTGTCCCCTGGACACAGCCCCGCCCTGCAGGACACCGGCAGGTTCCACTCCTGCCTCCACCACTGGCTGGCTGAGGACTCTTCGCCACCTCTTTAAGCCACTGTGCTCGTCGGTCGGAGGGAACCTGACTGCTTACCACCCGTGCAGCTGCGAGGATGCGGGATCTGGGGCACCGAGCATGGTGGTGATCGCAAGTACATTACCGGGGGGACAGTGTGGGATGGGCCAACACAGCCCTCCATTCCTGGTTCAGCGTCCCAGATGTGGGGGCCATTCCTGTAATAACTTCATCCCCTCCCACACACAGTACCCGACCATCAAGTCACCAAGCAAAGGGAGCTGAGGCCTTGAAAGTGGGGCGACTCAGGGCCTGTAAGACCTCCTGGAAGGAAAAAGCCATGGAGACAAGAACTCTGGATGCTCCGCAGTGGCTTCATTGGCGCTGCTGCCTCTGACTGTCCATCTGTCTGTCTCACACACGCTACAGGGGAAATGACATCCCAGGGCTTCATCCTAACAAATGGGACGGCACTGCGAAGGGTCTCCGCACCCCTCTGTGACTCAGTGACATGGAAGGCCCGGTTCATCGGAGCGGGGATCGCAGGTGCTGAGCACGCAAGGCCACACCACACAGCAGCATCCGGGGGCAGGAGCGCTGGCCATGAGCTCAGGAGCGCCAGCTGCGGCCCCAGCTCTGACCTGACTCATTCGATCTTTCAGTTGCCTCATTCTGGAAAATGAGGAAGTGAGAAGAAATCATTCCGAATGTCCCTGCCGAGTTTGCAAATTACTGGGAAAGTGCTCTCTTCCGGGGAGCACTCGAGTCTGCTTCACCCTCAAAGTCTCAGACTTGAACCAAAGCACCTCTTGGGTCCAGCCCGCATCTGCTTCTACTCGGGTTTGGCGTGTACATCCCTAAGAAGTCCTCCTGATCCTTTTCTAATTTGTAGTTAATTACAAGTAACTGCACTTACGCTCATTTTTGGGTTCCCAAATGGAAAATACTAATGACTTTGTAAATTCATTTCAGATTTGGCTCCATAGTTTCTGGCAGTAAGATCATACTTTGTTTTCCTTCTCATTGTTTTTAGAGGCCAATGGAAACACAGCCCAGCCTCAAAAACTACACTGAAAATTCCAATTAAGCTTTTCTGAGAAAAAAAGTATCGGCATCTGGGGCAAACTTATGTTCCAATGAGGAAGATGGCAGCCGCCTGTGGAAAGGGGCCCAGCGGCCCAACAGGACACAGCGCTCTTTCGGCAAGGGCAGAGGGGAGAGGCTCTGTGGAGGGCTTTTCCCTTCTCCCAGCAGCCACCAGGTTCACCCCCAACAAAGGCAACCCCTGGAGGAGAAGCACAGACCCCACGTCCTTTGGCAGGGCCACTGCATCCGCCTTGGGTGTCACAACAATGCATGGGCCACAGACAAACTGCACAGGCACACAAAGGGGAGGGATCACTGGGGTGAGGACGCAGATGATGCTGCGCGGGGAGGAGAGAGACGTGAAGGGAAAGGACAGAACGTCCCGCACAGGGAAGGCTTCCTGATGGGCTGGAAGAGCCCACAAAGAGCTTATTAGAAAACGCAACAGGCTGCTGTGGAGTAAGGAGCAGGGTGGCGGCAGCCTGCTAAGGACAAAACAGCTGTCTGACACTGTCATCCTCCCAGTTCTCGGCACAGTTAAGCATGGCCTGTCACTCATCTGCCTGGACAACAACCCAAACTTACGCATGAGCTCATCTTCCTAGATATGGAAACTGGGCCCAAAGCTGCGCCAGCCTCAGAGATGGTGCAGGAGCACAGAGCCGGCCCAGACCATCCATCCAGAGCTCTTTCCCCACAATTCCTCCCATGCCACACCCCCAAGGCCCCTGCCTCCCAAACCGGAAGGGGCGTTTGGGAATCCTGGCTTCTGGCTAGGAAGCCCCAGTTTGTCCATCTTGGTCCAGCCTCCACCTAACCAAGAGAGGGAGTACAGGTTCCCAGGGGGCAGGGTGGGGCTCAAACACCCCGCAGGGTGAATGTTCCTGATCTCTCATCTCAGAGGATGGGTAACAGCGAGGCTGTCCTCAAAGCTACACTTCCTGTGGAGCACTGGGAGAGTCGAGGGAGGTCCCTAGCATGGGAAGTAGCTCTTCAGTCTGGGAGGTAAGGCACACCCTCAAGTACCTCTAACAGAAGCGGCATGGCTGATTTCTGAGCAATCAGGTTCCCCCTCTATTGAATGAAAGCCTTGCTAGCTACTCTCCAAGGTACCTGGTCTCTAAAACATAAGACCCCTCTGGTGGGCAGAACCAAGTCCTCTGCCATCTGCTCAGGCTGTGTGGGCCCAGGACACAAGCTGTGCTGTGAGACCCATGCCCCGAGCCTGTCCTGCACAGTGAGGGCCAGGGGTGGCCCAGAGCAACAGAGGCACCTCACTGGGGCTCGCACATACTCCACCTCTCTGTCCCATCGACAGAGTATTAGCCAGGGGGTCCAGGAAAACCACTGTATCCCAGGCAGGCTGATTTCTGAAAGATGGCAGGTGGGAGGCAGGTGGAAGGGAGACTGGCTGCCCTACTTGACACCAGAGAAGGTCTCCCAATACAACATGGGCAAGCTTTGCTTCCGGACCAGTTCTTGACCCCGTCAAGGAAGTGAGATCTAGTAGCTAAGTCTGGGCTCCAGAGGGAGCAGCTGGGTGCTACGTAACCTCCAGGAAGGTACGTGTCTGAGAATCAAATCAGTTTCCTCCTTGTTACAACAGGACCAGGGAGAAGCCGTGAACTAGGTGGTGACGAGGTTCCCCGCACAGTCAGTGCCTGGTATGCAACAGCGTCAGCCACTACTTGACATCCAGGAACACTGTGGCTGCTCTTAAATATCAAACAAATGCACTGAAAATGAAAACAGAAATCCCAAGAACATAACTAAATGCTTGGGCAATAGAGCTCGACAGTGACGTGCTGGCTGAGAGCTACACAGACAGACAGACAGATGAACCAAGAACGCTTAGTTCTCAGATCCCACGTAGCACTTCGGTCTCCTCCCAAGGGACCGCCACTCTTGAAGCCTCAGCTTCCCATACCGGACACGGGGGACAAGGCCTAGCGCCACAGAGCACTGCTGTGAGATGACAACAGGACAGCCCAGTAATTCTCGCCCAAATCCTGTCAATAAGCATTTGTCGAGCGAGAGGATGAACGAGAGATTGCATAAACGTATGCATACAGGAAGCACTAGCTAGCTCAACCCCACATTCGTAGCGCTCCCCAGGCAGAATGTCCCAGCTGGGCTCCTCGGAGCCTCACAAGGAGCCCGGCTTTCCCAAGGTGGGGTGGCCTGGCACTGTGGACTCTGCAGTCCCTGCCCTCCACCCCTACCGGCCACTACTGGCCTAGCCCCACCAATGGCCTGTGATCAGATGGAAGCCACCTTCAGCGCAGCCCCAGGCCCTCAAAGTGACGTCCCAAGCTCAAGCTCCCCAGTTCCCCTCCTGTGCCCTGGTAGCATCCCCAAATACTTGGCTGAGCTGCTATGCACAAATCCTCTGCCCACGGGGGGAGGGAACTGGTGCAGATTCCAGCTCCACCTCTGCCTGTGTGGCCCCTGCTAAAGTGCTGGGCCTCGCTGAGCCTCTGTCTCCCCACCTGTCAAAGGCACCTGGCATCCACCCATGACACAAGCTGCCACGAGAATTAAGTAACAAACAGCGTGTCCAGCCCGGCACACAGAAGACACACAGCAGGTCTGTACCCCTCCTTCCTCAGTGGAGAGAAGACCAAACTCTAGGCCCATTCTGTTCCTGTTGGCTGCGTAAATCAAGTCACAGCCTCCTGAAATAAATGTGTGTTATTGCTTGGGCAGATTCTATTCTCTTCCCAGGCAGACTCGGCTCCTTCTGAGAGACGTTCCCCATTATCTCCTGCTTTATTTTTCCTGTGTGGAAGGTGCACAAGAGGCAGTCTTGGGACTCTCTGAAAACATCAGAAGATTTCAGAAATCACGAGTCACCATACACACACTGTTCCTTCCAGCCTTATGAGAAACGGGGGAGGAAACATCACTGCCTGCACTTTACAGATGAGGAAACTGAGGTTCAGACTTGGCCAACACTACCAAATGCTCAGGGGCAAAAGCTGGGGCCCCAACCCAGCTCTGACTCCAAGGCCAGCCTCTTCCTACCGCCCAGGAGACAGCACATGAGGGCAGTCCCCTGCTTCTGGATCAGACTGCACCCCGGGGGACTCCACTGCCCACCCTCACCCACCAGCTCTGCCCGAGGATTTCCTGGCAGTCCGCAGCACGAACCACAAGCTGGAGTCCCTGCAGTGCGCACCAACGGCCAGCCAGGGCTGGGCTGCCTCAGAGTTAGTCACGCTTTAAAAGGGGGATGAAGGGAAGGCGGCTTCTCTCGATGCCTTTGAACTGCCCAGCCAGGGGACAGGCTGCAACCCGGAAATAACCAGTGAGCAACAAAGGGCCGGGAGCTGCTTTCTCAGAGTAGCTCCTCAGCCAGGCTAAGTGCTGCCGCACCTCAAAAGCGCTGCTCCTCCGATGCCATTAAAAATAGCCTCCTTGCCACTTCCAGCCACGGCTGTCCCCTGGGCCCCGGCTGTCTAGTCCAGCTCCTGTGGGGAGGTGCAGCGTGACGACCAGAGGTACAGAAGACGGTCAGGGGACAGGGCACAGCCAGCCACCCGCCCAATAAAGGGACGGTTCAAAGGTGCAGAAGATGCAGCCCTTCAACTTCAGGAGTTCCCAAGTCAGGCCCGAAGGATGGGAAAACCAGAGGGGACAGCAGGAGAGCTGCAACCAGCCACTACCCCGTGGGGACCATTTGTCCAGGGTGCAGTCCGAGGCTGAGGGGCCCACCCGTCCCGTGTGGGGGCTGCAGTGCAGAGGGGGACGGGCCAGGTGGGCTGGGCACCTAGGAAGCCTGCCAGGGGACGCAGCTGAGGAGGAGGACTCCTCAGACGGGACTGGAAGACACGCGCTGGCTGGTTGTCAAACCAAAGCCTGGCACTTGCCCTGCCAACCCCTCAGTTTCCTTTATTTAAAGGGGAATGGACAGCAGGCTGAGGGAGGGAGGGAGACAGAAAAACAAAACGCTGGTAGACAGCTCCCATTCGACCTCAGACAGGGTAAATATTTATTCAAACATTCATGAGCCTGGCTCAGTGAGCGTCCCCAGCTTGGGCCACCTGGGTTTATGCTGGTGTCTGGTCTTGATTTGAGGCCCGAGGCGGCCGGTCCATCCCCTACCTTGTCTGTCTGAGAGCTAAATGGACGCCATGCGGCGGCAGTGGAAAAACTGACCACAGTGATGACCTTGCTGCTCACACTAGGACAGCCGGTGGTGGCGGCCATCAGGGCTGCCCTGATGCCCATCCGATCCTGGAGATCTGAGCACGCACAGTGGGCAGGGGCTGCTGCCCCCTCCAAGGCTGCATGGGAGGCACAGCGCACTCGGGTTAGGGTTACCAGGTTAACCCCCCGGGGCCGCTGCAACGTGAAGATCCGTAAGCATCGCTTCAAAGCATGTTTAAAATGCAGATTCCCACCCCCTGCCACCAGAAACCCAGGGAGGGGCGAGAAACGTGTCTCTACCCGCAGCTAGGAGACTGAAGGCTGGGGGTCCCAGGGTCCTGAGGCAGGGGTCCGGCACAACGCCCTGGCCCTGCCTTGCCACACAGGGGACAAGAGTCACACAGAACCCACACCTCAGCCTGCTCACCTGCAGACAGGCTCAGCACACCCAGCCTGGCCACCTCACAGGGTGGCACCACAACCCCAAGGAGGGACGCAAAGGCCAAGCTCGGGGCTTGCCCGTGCATTCTCACACCAGGCCCTGGAAAGCGCAGCGTAACAAAGGAAAAGAAGAAAACCAAGCCACTCCCAGGGACTGAGAAACCACAGTCAAACAATTTCTCACCACCACGCACCCAACGCACAGCCCACCCTGCCAACATGATCACTCTTGCTCAAGCGCCGTTGCCCAGCACGGCGGGCGTGGGTGTCTGTGCCGGCGTCCCGTCCTGCGGGAGCCCCAGTGTGAGGTTCCTGGTCAGGCCGCGGCTGCAGTCAATTACCCACGACCACGGCGCCTGCCCACACGTTGCTTTTTGGTCAGCACACTTGAGCCGGGCAGTGACCTGACCCCGCGTCACTCCACAGCAGCATCCGCTGTTGTCCCCCTCCGAGAGCGTGGCCCACACTGCAGCCGTCTGCTCCCCTGGGCATGACTCAGAGGAGTCAGTTGTCTTTCAAAAATGCTCTTCATATTTCAAATCAAAAATAAATACCACGCACTCTGGATGAGGGCCAGCACAGATGTCTCTGTTGAGCTATTAAAGAAAAAGGCCAGAGGAGGCTGACGAAGCGGCGGATTCGCACCATCCCAGCCCTGCTGCCTGGATCTGTGTGGGCTGGGCGGGGGGCCTGCAGCGGGGCGCAGGGGCACGCCTGGCCCGGCCAGAGACAGTGAAGACACAGGATGGGGAAAGCAAGCATCCCTCAGGGCAGCCCGCCCAGAGGATACGGGGGCCCCAGGACGGGCAGGGCCACCTCACAGAGGCTGCGCACACACATGGAGGGGGAGTTCACCTCAGGGACAGAGCCGTAAAGCCGAGGCACAGGCAGCCTGGCAAGGTAGCAAGGGACAACTCTGCATGCAGGGACACACTCGGCCACCAGGGCCCAGAGCTGCTCAATGGTTTGCTTCTCCGGGTTCCCTCTTCACACTGAGCTACATCTCCAGGCCACTCTTTTTTTTTTTTTTTTAAACTCTAAGAGTCTAAATTGCCCAGGCTGGGGTCAAACTTGTAGTCCTCCTGTCTCAGCCTCCCAGAGTGCTGGGATTACAGGGGCACACCACCACCCCAGCTCCCTCCTTCCTTTCACCTGACTTGCCAGCCCTTAGACCCTCTGGATTCCCCCACCGGGTGCCCACCAGGAGGGAGACATCCCGAGAAAGGCGTTATTTCCTTCTGCAAACATCCGGCAGCGTACTCACACACAGACACACCCACACACAGGGTGGCCTGGTGCTGCTAAGGCCACAATGAGCAAAGCAACAGAGACTAAATCAAGCACGGGCAAAGACGACAGTCAGAGACACAGCTGGGGCTGGGCTGCAGCTCCGTGTGGAGGGCACGCCTGGCATGCTCAAGCCCCGGCCATCCCAGCACCGACGACAAAACCAAAACAGACGCAGCGTGGGGCTGCTCCAGTGTGACACAGCACGTGGTTTTACACTGAGCACCTTTCACAAGTGCTTTTCAATAAACAATCTAGAGATCAGATTTGTGCTTCAGTGTCTTGCTAGTTAGTGGCAGCCACAGCCGTGTCCACAAGCTTCACAAAATGAAGTTTCTTTTCTTTTGGCTTTCTGAGACAGGGTCCTGCTATGTACTTCAGGCTGGCCCTGAACTCACTATGTAGCCCAGGCTGGCCTCGAACTACCAGCAATCCTCCTGTCTCAGCCTCCCGAGTGCTGGGACTACAGGTGTGCCCTACCGCACCCAGCAAAATTGAGTTTCTGAATCAGTAGGGTGCAGGATACTCTAAAACAATAAGAAGGACAGCATGGTAAGCACACAGACAAGTAACATGGTTGTTTATTATCAAATCTTATGCACTGGGCATAACTGTATGTGCTGTGCTTTCGTCGCACTGGCAGCACAGTAGCTCTCTTTGGGAGCACTTTAGACGGGGGTTGTGTGAAGATGCTACCTCACCAGGGGCAGAAGCTTCCAGCTCCATTATAATCCTGTGGTCACTGTCGTCTGTGTGGCCGGTCGCTGGCAGAGATGCCACGGTGCAGCACGTGACCCTAACCTCACAGGGGTCTCCCTTCCTGATGGAGAACCTGGCAGCAAAAGTAAAGGAATGCACCAAGGTCAAGGCGGCCTTCTACCCGCAGCCACCCGCCTGTCCTTGCGCCGCCCTCAATGCCCTTGTACATGTACACAGGGGTGCAAGCACCAGGGAGCAGCCAGGGTACACCTGTGGTCTGCAACTTTGAAAGCTGAAATTAAAAGCCAAATTGCCTTTAGCTATGTTTAATTTCTACTCAAACAGCCGCAGGCGGAGCGTAGCAGAGAGGCTATGAGGGAGGGGGAAAAGGACGGAGACAAGAGCTACCGTGAAGACGTGATATATACACCAACGGAAATGTCACACTGACAAACACTATAAATATGTTCATAAGTACAACAGAAAAAAATTCAAAATATTTTTAAAAAGTGAGTAATCCACTAAAAAATGAGCAAATGATCTAAAGAGATGCTTCTCAAAAGAAATACAAATGGCCAATAAAGACATGAAAATCCATCAGTATCTTGGGCGGTCAGGAAGTGCAAATCAAAATAATGAAGGGCCTGAGGCTTTAAGCTCAGTGGGGGGGCATTTGCCTAGCAAGTGCAAGGTCCTGAGTTCAATCCCCAGCACCCAAAAAACAAAAACAAAACAACGAGAGCCCATCTCACCCCACTTAGAATGGCAAGTGTAAAAACAAATTACAAATGCTGGGGAGGGTATGAGAAAAAGGAAGTCTAAGACATCGTTGGTGGGATGCAAATTAGTCCAGCCACTATGAAAAAGAGCAGGGAGGGTTCTGAAAAAAACTAAAAATTATTCTAGCATATGACCCAGCCATCTCACTTCTGGGTACACAGGCGGCAGAAAGGAAGTCCGCAAAGAGAGAGACCTGCACACCGCGTTTATCGTGGCGCTATTTGCAATGGCCAAGTTATGGAGCCAGCCTCAAGGCCTGTCAACAGACGAAAGGATAAAGAGTACATGGTATCTACCATACGCTGTGGAATACTACTTAGCCATGAAGAAGAACAAAACTGTGTCATCCGCAGGAAAATGCACAGACTGGAGAACACATTAAGTGAAATAAGTCAGACCCAGAAAAACAGGTACTGCAGGTTCTCTTTCATATTGAGAAATTAAACAAACAAACCCTGAAAGTAGAAAAGAGACTATTAGGGACTAGGAGGGGACTAAGTTGTGGACAGCGGGAGAAGAAAAGGACTAAGAAGGGTGGATGGACATGATTAACTCCAGACATTTTAATCTCATTGATCCATAAAACAAAGATGAATAAATAATTAAATATAAATATTGCCATGTGCCTTTGCCCACTACGTTACTGGGCGAGATGGATGCCTTTACAAAGGACAAAAGTCTCACAACAAAACTGACACGCAAGCCGCACAATGCTCCGAGTCCCCTCAGCCCTCTGTACCACGGTAATTTTTGCTGTGAAACTCATACTTATTTCCTGAGACCTCTTTGGCTCCAACCAAAGGCCAAAACCCAAGAGACCATGAGCAACCATAAATCCCCGCACAGGAAATAGGTCAAACAATTCCTGCGGGGCAGCAGCCCCAGCCTGCTCCTCCTGAGCGTCAAGAGGAAACCAAGAAAGCAGCCACCCACGGCTCCAGGAGGGGGCACGGCTGAGGGGTCCCTGACACTCACAGATCAATTTCTCTAAGAAGAAAAGCACAGCCTTGTAAGTGAGAGTCTGCTCACTTATAAAATGGAAATATTTCATTTGCTCTTTTTGACCTTTCTCCGGCACTGGGGACTGAACTCAGGGGCTTCATTAAATTACTTAGCCTGGCCTAGAACTTGCGATCCTCCTGCCTCAGCCTCCCAGAGTACTGGGATTACAGGTGTGCCCTACCACACCCGCTTACATAGATCTTTTAGAAAGACTAAAGGAATCAGGTCATTCTGGAATCCTTCCCATAAATGCAGCTGAATGGCTGAACGCCTGAGAGTTGCTTTTCTTCTCAAATGTTCTAAGAAAGCTAAAGCTCGGACTCCTCAGCAAGGTCCCTCAGCACCCCAGGCCTCCTAGACGTGCCCACCCAGGACAGGGTGTGACAGAGACAGAGCACGCACACCCAGCCGGGGCCACATCCCTGGAGTGGGTGTCCAGGGAGCCACCGAGGTGGCCTTGGGGCGCGCGGGCGGCCGGCAGCAGCCTGGGCCGGTGCCCGTGGGCACTCGCTGGGAGCCGCCTGCGTCACAGGCCGGCAGGAAACAGGAGATGACAGCAGCAGGCCTCGTGGAATTCCCCGCCGGGCCCCACGATGGGCTGTGACTCAGAGCTGTGCCGGCCAGCGAGCTGCCCTCCCGGCCCCGGGCCACGCAGGAAGCAGGCAGCCACGTCTGTGCAGAGCAGGGGCCCCCAGACAGACAGGGCACCAGAGACAGGGAGCAAAACAGGCCAGGCACAACAGCACAGGGCACCCCCGCAGGCTCCAAGCCATGGCCACTTCCCACCTCCATCCCCCACTGTCACAGCAAGGCGCTCCAGGCTCTTCCGTGTCCTGTCCTCCCCATAAAGCACCTGCATCTACCACTCCAGGCTTGAGCATTCCCACACCACCTTCCTCCTCCTCTTCCCCGCCACCCCCTAAATGTGCCCTCTGAGGCTCCGCACAACAGGTGCCCCATGCACGCAGCTTTACACCAGCCTCAGACAAGGACTTGCTTGGTGCAGCAGTCTGTGTCCCTGCCCACAAGGGGACAGAGGAGAAGCTGGTGTTCGGAAAGGGGCAGACCTCGCCAGGACTGTGGCGTTCAGGCTGCCTCTCAAAGGACCACTCAGGAAAGTAGCACTTTTACCCCACGCAGCGGGACACTCGGGACCCAGCATCCCCATCACGCTGAGAGCACACAGAGTTGCAGCCGGCGTTTTACGCAGCGTCTGACATCCACGCTGGGCGACAGCCCCCCCAGAGAAGGGCGTCTTCTAAGCAAAGCCCTCTTTGGTGCTGTTTGTGACAATACAGGTTGCTTTTTTCCTAAAACTAGGCTGGTATAAAAGAGATCCATCTCTGGACTGGAGTCTGCTGGCACCAGTTTTGCCCTCACTCAACAACGGGGCCTTACTTTTCTGGGCAAATACCGAAAGCCGCCAGGAATCAAGCGAGCCGAGAATGCTCGTGCACTACAAAATGCGCCAGGTCCAGTTAACGTGTAAGGAACATGGAGGGGGGGGGGGGGGGAGGGAGGGAGGGAGAGGAAGAGCCGTCCAGTTTCACGCATGCTGTCCAGACAGCCCTCAAGCAGGGCACACAGCCCTTCATGGGGCTCCCCGCCGTGGTGACCACACTGGCTGCCATGTGTGGCGCCTGCCTACCCGTCTGGGAGTTAAATGGCACCCTGCCCGGCGTGTTCTCAACACCCACAGCAAGCACACCTGGAGGATGAGCCCAGACTCCGGACGGGGAGACCGGAGAGTAAATCACTATCGACATGTTGTGATCATGTTTCCGGCCTGCTACATTCCAGCTCTTTCGTTTTCTTTCTCTCTCTTTTCTTTGTCATTCATTCATTCATCCATTTATTGAAATAGGATTTCGCTAAATTGTCCAACCTGAGCTCAAACTTGTGATTCTCCTGTCTCAGCCTCCAGAGTGCTGGGATTACAGGCATGTACCATCACGCCCACACTGTCAAACTGGATCTTCTTTTTCTATCTTTCTCTCCTCTTCTTCCCTATTTTCCTCGCCTATCTTTATCTTTTTTTCATACTGTGTTTCTGATAGTTATCTCACATTCTTCCTTGGAACAAGGTAGAGTATAAAAATATGTTTATATATATGTTTAATATTTTAAAAGTTGATTAATACTACAGCGCTACAGTAATCAGGAGAGTAGACATACAGTACTATGGAAAAGAACTCAAACTCTAAAAATAAACTGATATTCATGGTCAGCTGACTTTTAACAAAGGGGCCAGTACAGAAAACCTTCTCAAAGTGCCCAGGTAACTAGGGAACCATGTACAAAAGAATGGAGTTGGGCCCCTAACTTATACATTATACAAAACTTAAACTTAAAAATCAAAAATATAAAACTTTAAGAGCTGAAATTATAAAAATTCTTGGAATAAATCTTCATGACCTTGGACCAGGCAATGGTTTACTTAGATACAACACCACAACAAAAGCGATAAAAGTAAACATAAACCAACTGAGTTTCAAAAAAACAATAAAAAATTTTTGCACTTCAAAAGACACTATCCAGTGCCGGGTATAGTGCTCCCCTGCAATCCTAGCACTTGGGAGGCTGAGGCAGGAGGACTGCTTCAAGTTCAAGGCCACTCTGGGCTACATAGCAAGACGTTGTGGAAAAAACAAAACCACAAAATGGGAGGGAATATTTGCAAATCATCTATATGATGAGGCAATATGTATCCAGAATATACAAAGAACTTTTGCAATTCAACACCATAAAGACAAACTGATTTAAAAATGGGCAAAGGATTTGTGGACATTTCTCCAAAGGAGACACATAAATAGCCAAAGAGCACAGGAAAAGATCCTGAATATCATTAGCCACTGGGGAAATACAAATCAAAACCGTAAGGAGACTCTACTTTACACCCACTAGGTGGGCTAAAAAAAAAAAAGAAGAAAAAACTTGTCTAGTAAGGCAATTGCCCTCTAATACCACACGGTAGCAATGGTGGGGAGAAACTGAAACCATCACACGAGTGAATGATGAACCTCCCTGGCTGCTTTACAACAATTTTGCTCCTCCTCAAAAGGTTATATCTCAAAATTACCAAGCAACCCACTCATTGTACTGCTAGGTATCCGCCCAAGAGAAACGAAAACAAGTCCACACCGGAAGTTGCACTCAAATGTTTACAGCAGCATTATCCCCCAAACCTAAAAATAAAAACAACTCAAACTGTCCACAAACTGGAGATGGGACAGATACAATGTAGTAGATCTGTGTAATGGAATATTACTTGGCCATAACAAGGAAAGAAGTTCTGATACGTACTATGATGGGGGTGAACCTTGAAAATGTCATTGGAAGTAAAAGAAACCAGTCATAAAAGATCACGTATTATGATTCCATTTATAGGAACTGTTTTCAAGGGGCAAATCTATATAGAGAGAAAGTAGATTAAGCTATCAGACCTAAAGGGAGTGGCTGTTAATGGGAATGAGGTTTCTTTTTGTGGTGATAAAAATTTCCTAAAATTAGTAGTGATGGTGACTGGAAAACTCTAAGATACTAAAAACTGCATACCTTAAAATCATGAATTTTACAGCATGTAAATTACATGCCAATAACATGGTTATTTTTCAAAAGACTGATTAAGTAAAGTCTAGCGCTGTATTAATAATAGTTAGCCAAAGCTGGGCATGATGGCGCAGGCCTGTAATCTCAGCACTCGGGAGGCTGCAGCAGGAGGATCGCTGTGAGTTCGAGGTCAGCCTGGGCTCCACGGTGAGTTCAAGGTCAGGATGAACTGCGTAGTGAGACCATCTCAAACCACCACCACCACTACTACTACTACTATTACTACTACTACTAAAGATAGTAATAATAGTAATAGTAATAATAGGCCAAGGCTGCTTTCTTGACTCTAACCAATGTGCCCGGAATGGAAGAGCCAACATTCAGGAAACGTACGTGAGAGCACACAGAACGGTAGGACCTCTGCAGCTTTTCTGGGAATCTACACTAATCCCAAAACAAGTTTCTCTGAAGAAAAGGTGGGCTGCATAGAGCCAGCTATGAGGTACTGATTCAGGCAGCATCCCTGCCCACAGGGCCACACCACAACCGCGAGGCCCACCACGGGACAGCGCTTTTCCTCCGTACCTCCTTCAAGCCAGGCAAACCCCGTCACCGGGCAAGAAGGGGACCCAAGGCACGGCCGGCACCCGTTCCGCCGGTCCGCATCCTCTCTGTCCTGGCTGCCCAGGCGTCCTGGGGTCCAGGCAGGGCTGGCCAGGCGTCCCCACGCAGGCAACACCTCTGCGGAGGGTCACTGAATCAGAGCCGCCGCCCCAGAGTCCCAGGGACACTCGCCCTGACCCGGAGCTGCTGCGAGAGCAGAGCGACATCACTCCGAAGGAAACACGCAGGCTCCCGGCAGAGAAGCCTGAAGAGAAGAGAAAGCATTTCTGGTCTTCTCTCCCCCAACTAGCCGGCCAGGTCTGGGTTTCCCAGAAGCGCTGGCCTGGTTCCCTCCCACCGGCCCAGGAGCCCCGGCTCGCTATCTGGGGACCCGGGTGGGGGACCGGCCGTGGAGCTGCTTCCTGCGGGGCCGCCGCCGTTGACATCACAGGCAGCATCCAGGGGCACGCGGTGTCGCAACTGCAGGCAGCACATGGGGTCAGGAGAAGTTCAGTTCCCGGCTTCCTCAGGCCGCTGGGTTTTACGCTGCCTCCGACCATGAAGCGTGTTCTCCCCTCTTGCTTTTTCTCCTCCGTGTGCGTGTTTTAATTATCCCACGGCTCCGCGCTCGATTTCCTAACCCCACATGAGCATTTCCCACTACTGGGGAGAAAGGTGGCATTGCACATGTGTGCGCGCACACACACGAACATACACACACAGATGCATACATCCACACATCTGTCCCGGAGGCTGCAGAGAATCCCAGCTCTGTGAACCAACCCGGGGGGTCTGTGTCCCGTCCCCAGAAAGACGGTCAAGAGGCTCCTAGGAGCCGCAGGGTCTGACCCCACCACCCACCAGGTTACAGACGCAAGTCACAGGTTCTGGGAACTCGCATAAGATCAGCCAGCTTCCATCAGAGCAAATGACTCCGTTTTTCAGTCCACGCAAGCCCCCACGCAGTGAAGCGGCTCATTCCCGCACTCCAGGAGCTGACAATGGGAACCGGAACCGCATCCCACAAGTTCACAAGTTAGCAGGCGCTGCTGATCTCAGCACTGAGCATTCCAACACCCCAAGCACAGTGATCCGGTGATTCGGTCATTCGCATGAGCGTTCCCAGGACACTGTGTTAAGACATGCTCCTGCTCAGGCACAGTGCTCAGCTCCCTCCTGGCCCTCCAGCCTTGGACACCCAGCACGAGACAGAGACTAGACCTCACAAAATTAGCCTATTTCAAGCCAGCCTTGATTTGTGTAACATCGGGACAATAAACATCTTTTTTTTTTTTTTTTTTTGCATTACTGTGTATTAAACCCAGAGCCTTCAAGCTGAGCTACATCCCCAGCCCCTTTTATTTTTGAGACAGGGTCTTGCTAAATTGCCTGGGCTGGGCTCGAACCTGTGATCCTCCTGCCTCAGCCTCCCAGAGTGCTGAGACGACAAACATGCACCACCACACCTTGGCTTCCATAATTTTACCTTAACTTCCAGATCAGTGAAATCTCTAAATTTTACCAGTTTCTTCTTCCCAAAGAGGAAACAGCACTGTCTTTCTCAACCTATGAAGTCACAAGGCACGGGTTCGTACAAGGCAAACAGAACAGGCTTACTCTGTGGCTGGGATGAGCAGGGCACAGCCCCCCACCCAGGGGTCAGCATGCAGCCCTGCTGCGAGGGGCTCACTGGCTGGGACTGCGAGGACACAGACCATCCCTACATATGGTGCATGCCAAGACCTAGGTGTGCCCCTCGCTGTAGGGACACAGGGCTGGATGCTTCACAGTGACACGGTGGGAGGTGTGAAGGCTGCTACCTGGGGACACCATGTCAGAGGGAAGTGGGCAGACAGGATGCAAAGCAAAGTAGCAAGAAACAGCCCAGCAGGGGGGCACGCAGGACTCTCCTCAGAGTGAGGACTCGGTCATTTTGGGCAGAACACGTTCTCTGTCATTCCAGGGACCTGCGCAGACCACTCCCATGATGGCAGCCCAGTACTTGAAATCACCAGCCCCGCCAGCACTCAGCCCATGCTGGCAGCAGATCACCAAGAGCCAGGGCAAGTGGGAGGCAACAAGGACAAGCCGGGTCATCCCGACCCACCAGGCATCGGGGCACAGGGCCTAGCGGGAAGGTGCCAGGCAAGCTCTGTCCTTTAGAAAAGGTCACCTTGGGCACCGGGGGAGGAGGTCCCGGGGCAGAGGGAGGCTGCGGAGTGCATGGTGACATGGGTGACAGCCCAGAGGCCTCGGGCCCTGGATCATCCACCCTTCCAAACCCAAACTAGGCCAGGTAGTTTTCCACAATGGTCAATGCATACTAAACAAGTCACATATATCTCCAATGTACCATTACATGTTCCTGGTAAATAAAAAAAAAGAAAAAGTCAAAAGGGACAGTTTTTTTCTTTTTTCAAATAAAGCCCAGCAGCTCCCTTGTGTGGCAAGAGCAGTCGGAGGCAGCGAGAGACAGAGCAAGGAGCGGTGGCTTGTGCTGGGCAGCTAACAGGCCCTTGATGGCTCAGAGCAGCTGGTGGCTACTGAGAGGGTCCCTTCTGGACTCCCCACTGCTTCCCGCCTCTCCCTGCAGAGGGGCCCAAGCTGCACAGACATGGTGACAACTCTCCTCTGCTACAGCACTTGGTGGTATCATCCCAGGCAGAGGGCCAGGGTGTGTAGGTGGTGTGACCAGTGGGCAGAGCAGGGGCAGAGAGCAGGATTTGGGGGCCCACCGAGGCCATGTCCCTTCCCCCCAGTGAGCAAGCTCCGTCTTGGCCTCCTGTGGGGACCAGGGTCTCAGGGAACTGGTCATTCCTCTGGCGTGCGGGCCCCAATGGCGGACTGAGGGCACCAGAAGCCCCGGTTAGAACCTGAGTCATCGCAATCTGCTGCTTTGAAATCCACGTAGTAAACATTTATTGCGGCCTGCCTGTGCCAGGCGCTGCGCGGGCGCTGCATGGGAGAGGGGATGACTCTGCCGGGAAGCGGTGAGGGCCCAAAGCCTGCAGCCCCGGAGACTGAACTCAGCTCGGACTCAACTCGGACTCAGACTTGCTGAGAAGGATTTTAATCCACCAGGAGTGATGTGCTGTGATACCACCATTTTGCATCCCCCGGGGATATAAACACTCTGTCATTAGCGCCATTAACACCTTCCTGCGAATTAGGTAATCAGATGAAGTGTCACCTTGCAAAACACTCAGATGTGGGACTGATAAATTCTGATGCCAGAGGAATGAAGCCAGGAAAAGGCGGGGCAGCAGCCACTCCTCGGGGACTGGGGAGGAGGGAACAGACCCAGAAGGAACCTGGGGCAGGAGGATGGCAGCATAAGCATCCTACACATAATGATTCATGCCCGCAAATATTTACTGAGCTCCTCAGTTCAGGGCCCTGGGCGTAGGGGAGAAGGGAACAGCCAGACCCTGCCCTCAGGGGAAAGACAGCCGCATACAAAGAATCCCCCAGATCTGCAACTAAGGGGAAAATTCCATACAGGGGATACAATTAAGAAGGAGGGGCGGCAGGGAGGGCGCTCTCAGATGCTATTTCAGCTGAGACCTGACTTAGCTAGCCAGCTGAAACGCTGGGTAACAGCCTCCCAGACTGAGGGCCCAGCATGTGCAAAGGTCCTGAGGAAGGAAACCAAAAAGTCAAGCACAGGGCTGAGGGCCCAGTGAGGGGTAGACACTGAAAGGGCAGTCCCAGCCCAGACCCTGGGGTTTGGACAGCACCTTCCAGGCAACAAGGTGTCATGGGGGAGAAAGGCTTTCCCTTTTCTGGAAGTTCCTTCTGCTGCCAGAGTGACTAATATTTATCACTGGTGCACACAGTAGCCACTTTTCCCAGCCACGGTGATGGCCACAGGCTGCCCTGCCCAAGCCCAGCCATGCTCTGGCATTCCACAGGCCTGAATCATCCTGCTGGCTTCCCCCACCCCGGCACCACACGGCATCCTAGAATCATTGTCTACATGTCAAGCTCAGGGTCTCTGCAGTGAGCCTGCAGGTGGGCTGATCTCAACTTGGACAGAGGAAGCCTCTGACTCGCCTGTGGCCCCAGGATCTGTCTACCTCCAGGCAAGAGCTGGGCCCCAGAACACAGACAAAGGTACCTGGGGACACTGGAGCTTCTCAAGGGGACCCTGGGGCTGGACAGAAATGGCTGTATTGTGGTTTTGACTGAAGAGAAGGCAGGTGGGCAAAGCCCACAGGGGAAGTTCTTTCTTGTGTGACAACACGACCATCGAGGAAACGAGATAACAAGATAATAGCCATCCAGTGTAAACTTGGCCACTTGTGTGAAGCCCCTGCCAAAATCATCTGCCCTCAGCCACCTACCTGCCCCAACAGATGAACAGGAAATCAGCTGGAGAAAAGGACACTGTGCGCCCTGAGTGTGACTGTTTGTCACTGAGGTGGGCAGAGCAAATCATGTCCCTACAGGAACAGAAGAAAGGGGCCTCCCTCCTTTCCCATCCGGGTGTTCCTGACTCGGCCTGGCAGGCCGGGCACGAGGCGCAGGAGGAAGACATGCAAAAGACTGCTGCGGAGGGCGCCCTTTTCTTCGTGAAACCATCTTCTTTTATAATCAAACACACTACTGAGTATATATTTCTATTTTTTTTTTCACTTGGCAATGTTAAGGATGGAACCCAGGCACTAGAGTAAGCACTCTACCAGCTCAGATTAGAATTCTAACCCACCAAACCTGCTGCCAACTGTGACTATGTCTCTACTGGTTCCTACTGCTGCTCAGAACTGGGAACACACTTGTGTGTTCATTCGTCAAACACTCACGGAGCACATGGTAGCACAGCATTGCAGACAGAGGTTCACAAAAGCTGAGAAGTACCCACGCCAGGCCCCCCTGAAACGCCTGCGGCTGTCAACAGTGGGGCGGGTAAAAGTCCTGCAATCCGATCTTATCTACCTTCCTGCCTTTGAACTGGGCCACAACAAAACCAGCACTTTTTAAAGCAAAGCCTGCTACCCTCTCCTCAGCCTTGGCCCTTTTCTTTCCCCCAGGCTTCCCGTCTCCCTTCTGCCCTCCCACACCCCTCCGTGTCAACACCTCCACAGTCAATCCCGATCCCTTGAGGTTCCGCAACAAACTGGGGGCACAGAAGAGGCTGGCAATGGCCACAGCAGGAGCCTGGAGGGGAAGCCGCCTATAGCCGAGTCCTGTTCCCTGCAGAGCTGGGGTCCAAGAAAAGCATGCAGGGGTGAAGAGTGCACACTTACCCCCAGACAGCTCCATGACCACAGGTCTGGGAGGGTGAAAGGAACTCAGGGGTCCCAGGTACACCCCAGCTCTTCCCCATCCTGGAGGCCCCCGAGACCCTCATAGCTCCTATCTATACATCTGACTCCTTCTCACCCCCCAGCCCTGGGCGGATGGGCACTGTCCTGGTTTCATGTGACACAAAGACATCCCCAAGAGGCCACAGCCTCTGTCTGAAGCCACAGCATACAGGTTCAAGTGTGCAGGTCTCACGTGACCTTGCCTGTACTTTCCCTTAGGGAGTGGCAGGCAGCAGGAAGGAGTCTAAAGCAGGCCTAAAACGAGGCTCCTGCACAAAGGAAGTTGACAGTGAGATCTGGGCAGATGAATGACACGCAGGCGAGCTACCTTTCATGGAAAAGGACCAAGTTCATACAGTCAAAAACATTTACTGAGCTGCGTACCAGAGGCAGGAAGTGATTCAGTAAATGTTCAGAGAAGGGAGAGGGCGAGCTGAGAGTCAGGAGTGGAGGCACAGGAGGTGGGACTGTTGGGGATCTGGAAGTCAAACAGGTGCAGAGGGGCCTTGGAGGGACCCTGGAATCCCAAGAGCAATCCAGATGCGGCACAGGTTGGGACAGAGGACTACAAGGAAGAAGCTAGATGAGTCTCATGTAGAAGGAGCAAAGAAAGTGACAACACAAAGCGAACAGAGTAATGTGTTCCAGAGAACTTTAAATATCAGATGAAGGGACCTTGGCTGCAAGGCTGTGGCTGTCTGCTTTCTCCCAATCCATCCTAAGTCACTCCTGGTCCCAGCCACCAGAGTCACCAAGAGGCTCAGACTCCAAATGCCTGTAGATGAGCAAGACCTAGACCTTCCGAAATCCACCCACTGCTCAAGAGAAGGTGGCTAAAAAACACACCTAGAAAAGGGCTGCGTTGTGCACATTTTAAGTGGTTTTCACACATTTCTGAGCAAGGGCATGACTACTGTGTGTGTAAGCATAAAAAGTTTCAAAAGGGAAAACGCAGTGGTTAAATGTGACTCATCGTATGCTGGTTTCAGGGCACACTCGTACACACGCCCCCCAACTCAGAGTGGTTCCCCAAGACTGATTCAACCAGCACTGTGGGCCTGGGGGCCAGCAGGAGGCGTCACATCGATGCCCCTGGCTCTCACCACGACCTGTGAAAACACAACTACACCAGGAACTCCAGAGGGCGGCAGCCGGGTTCCTACTCTCGCTGCACCCAGCGGAGGCGCCTCATGACCTTGCTGATTTGACGGCAGAGCAAACACTGGGGCATTCGGAGCCCTGCTTGCCACAGCTGAGGCGTCTCTGAAATGCAGGCCGACTCTTCTCCCGGCACTGCCGGGCTGCATTCAGTAAATCTGCAGGAGTCCTCACCACCCACCCGCCCTCTAGTTCCTCCGAGACCAGGAAGCTGTATGTGGCATCTTGTAAGGAGTCGATGTACAGTGCACACTCCACACCGGCTCAGGCTCTTTGGACAGCGTGACTGTCATGGCCATCATCATTATTGCCATCTGGCCACACCAGGACAGTACACTAGAGCTGGTCTTGACGAAGGCAGAGAGGAGACCCTCAGTGCTTGCGGAATTGGGAGCCGTCTCTGACAGCCCTCCGACTCCTGTGCGTAAATATTACTGCAAGCTGCATTTTCATCCCCTCTGTGCTGGGTGGGGCGAGGTGGTCGGAACACCGAGGGCGCATCGATCAGCACTGGAAGTTTCCCTGGAACGTGTGTTGACACATAATCCGTTCCTTTTGCCCAATGCCAAAAAGTGAGAGACACCAGAGACACCCAGGTCCCTTAATACCCCATGAAGGCACAAAACACCGGTGCTACATACAGTTTGTGTCTAGATGTCCCCCAAAGGCTCATGCAGTCATACGTGGTACTTTTGCAGAGGTGGCTGGATCTAAAATGCATGATGCTGCGATTGTGCATGTGATTACTAAATCAGTCCACTGATTGGTTTGGTACCACCCTAATCCTGGCATCCTAGATGGAGCATATAAGGGACAGAAAGGGGCTTGTCCACTGATTGCTTGCCTCGCTGCCTTCTGCCTGCCGTCATGAACTGTTTCTCCTCTGTGATGCCCTCTGCCACGCCGCCCTACCTTGGATCCGGCCAGTTACAAACTGAAACCGCTTCAAACTATGAGCCAAGCAAACCTTTCCTCCTTTAACTTTAGGGGTTAGGCATTTTGTCTCAGCAAGAGCGAAAGTAACCTTCACTGTCTGAGGGTACCCAAGGACGTAAAAGATCCCAACATGCACTTTTTCCACTGTGATTTCTCCCAGTGGAGCATGAGGAGGCTAGAAGGGGATCTCAGCTCTGGGACCTCTCTGAGCCTGTGGCGCCTCCTAAAGGGGGAGTCTGACTTGTAAAGTCCCAGGCTGGCTTCGGGGCCCCACAGGCACATCAACGACCCCTCCATTTCCTTCCTCTCTCATGCAACAGACACACATCAGAAAGCAAGTCGGAGAGAAGCACACCTGTAGAGGATCACACTAGCTTTTGAAAGCATATTGTCATAAAATACAGGTAGCGTATCCATCTACCAAGATGTCCGTTTCAATGTGTACAATTCAGTGCTTAGCTCAATCCCGGCGTTGTCAAACCATCACCACCACGTGGTTCCAGGACATTCTGTCGCCCCTACAGGAGCCCCTATGCCCACAACCCAGTCACACCCCACCTCTCCCTTTCCAACCCTGGCAACAGCTAATGTGCTTTTTTTCTCTATAAATCTGTCCACCCTGGTACTTCATGTAGACGGAATCGTGCATTAATGGCTTTTTGTGCCTGGCTCCTTTTACGCATAATGTTTTCAAGGTTCACCCAGCTTATAGCACATGCTTCGTTTCTTGGCTGAAAAGTACTCTGCTGGAAAGTGGAATGCTGGTCTGAATTAGTAAGTCGGTCTTTCGCAAACTTTGGTACTACTAATTATTAGTAACAATTAAACAAGATCGTCTACCATGGAAGGTACAGGCGCAGGGTGAGGGCTCAATTAGCTTCTGACCACCGCTGCCGTCATCAGCACTAAGAAATTGCAGCATGTCCCAGCCTCACTGGGGAGTCACCGGCCTGCAGGCCCAGCCAGGCACCAACTCCTGAGCAGCAGGGTCAGGACACTGCTGCCCCCGTACTGTGCTTCTGACATCAGGGGGAAACCAGCAGGGCAGTAACAGTCATAAGCTGGCTAAGCAGCGGGACCCCTCTTCCAGCAACCGGCCACATGAAATCTACCAAGAAAGGATCACTGAGGAATTGTCGTGATTGACAGAAGCTGGCTCACAGGACGGAGGCCCTGCCCACCAATGGGGACAAAAATCCACATCTGTGAAGCGTCACAAAACACAGCCTCACCTCTGAGAGCTCCGTGAACACTTCCTCACGGGTCCCCTACCGATCCGAGGCCAGCTTCCCACCATCCCGTCCCCCAGCCTCTCCTAGGTGCTCAGGACCCGGGGTGCCCACTGCCAACCGCCTTCCGGGGCTCTGGAAGCCTCGCAAGCCAGAGCAATCCTCCCCGAGTGCTCCTGGCCGCTCCTCCCCACCTCCCGAAGCTTGTTTTCTTTAATTAGCTCACTGTGGCAGGAGAAAAACGCGGCCCCACCCTCCAAATGAGCAGCTCTAGGCCTCAAATGTCCTCTGTGGTTTGCTCTGCGCTGCCAAGTGTGCACCAGGCAGCAGCGGGCCCCGGCTCAGGACGAGGGCAGGAAGAGCCCCGCTGCCGACACAGGCCATTCTCTTCCCAACAGCTGGCACTGACCATGTGACCACAGGCCAGTTGCACCCCTTCCTGAGTCCCCAAATCCTGCCATTGTGGTCCTAGTGAGGGACGACTCCAAACCTTGCTGGTTTTTGCTCTCTCTCCTCCCTCCATCCATTCCTCCCTTCTTTCTTCTTCCCTTGTTTTTTAGTCACTCAGGGACAGCTGGTGGCACAGAGCCCCGTTTGTTCCTCTCACAGACAACCCCAAGCACGAGTTACAGAGACAATGAGCACTCGCCAGAGTTACCCCCAAATGCAGGATTTCAGCTTCAAAAGATTTCTACAAATGTGGTGGCACACACCTGTAAGCCTAGCCCTTGGGAGGCTGAGGCAGGAGAACTGCCATGAGTTTGAAGCCAGCCTGGGTGACAAAGTGAGCTCAAGGCCAGCTTGAACTACAAAGGGAGACCCTGTCTCAAAAAAAAAAAAAATTCTACACACATTACTCTCAGCTGGCTCCCATCTCATAAGCCAGGCCCACTCAGCACCACTCCATTTTACAGATAAAGAAACTGAGGCACAGTTTGGAAAGGACAGTCAAAGGTCACTTGACTGAAGGCAACAGAGGGTGAGACAACAAAGATCTAGATCTTCAAACCCCAAGTGCTGCGATTTTCCTAAGGAAAGGGAAGCACAGCCCAAAAAGCTGCGTCCAACTCTGGGCAAAGACCCCTAGATCTGTATCCAGGGACCGTGAAGCAGAGCCTTGAAGGCTAGGGTTCCCAGCACCTTTAGTGATTGTGCCTCCCTCCTCCCATCCATCACCATCATGACTACTGCTGGCATTTATTCCATACCATGGGCCTGACACCATGCCAGGAGCCAGCCAGAGATGGGATTCAAAGTAGAGTGTCTCTCAGGCTGTGCTGGTCACACCTCTACAGTGGGCTGCTCCGAAACTCACAAGATGGAATGCACAGGGGAGCCTAGAGGACCTCTGACAAGACTATGTCCTCAGCCTCCTCATTCCCCAGCAATGACCCTCTCTCCAGAGTCACCATCACTGCCAACAGCAAGATGTTCGCTGCCTAAATGTCACCTCTCAGCTCCGTGACCCAGAAGCCAGCGTGAGCACATCGGGACTAGCGAAGGGCCTGCACTTGCTAGACCAGCTGAGACCCTCACCCCTGAGAAGCCAGGCAGGGCTGTCCCCCTGCTTTGGGGCCCAGCACACAATAAAAATGAGGAGCCCTCTGTGCAAATAGCGGGACAAACTCCAACACAAAGCCTTTTCTCCTTTCTACAGTCTCTCCCTTGCTCTGTCATGCTGTTTTCCATTTGCTATTTACTACCATTCTAAGAAAAATTAGTATTTTAAAGTATTACCCTGAATGTGTCATTTGAGTATATATTGTACGATGTCCATTTTAAATGCAAAAGTAAGTGCATTTAACTAGTGATTCAGTGGAATCACCAAAATTGCAGAGATTCTATTTTGCATGGAGGGGAAGACACATTTTGTGGCCTAGAACACGCAAAACACGGCATCAAACTCATCCCACCATTTTCCTTCATGTCCAAGTAAGCGCACCTTCTACCAAAGTGCTCAGCCCTCCGCTCCCTGCTGGGGAGGGAGGTCTGGAAGGAGCCCCATCGCTCCTCCTTCCAGGGCATCCCTTTCAGCCTGACTGGTTGGCTGAGGCTGCAAAGTACCCCCAGTGAGTTTCTTACAAGGGGTCACCTTCTTTCTACACCTAAAGCAAATTCTATCTAACTCAAGTGGAAAGTGTCGGGACCCTCTGGTCCCTGCCTGTTCCAGGAGTGACACGGTATCCAGCACTTGCTCCGAGTGCCACTCAGCTCCCAGACATTGTGGGTCACACAGACTGCTCTGCGCCACTGGACACTAACAAGAGAATCAGAATAGCCACCACACAGCACTGAACCAGGCACAAGGTCCCCAAGCACAGGGTGTGACCACACACACTGGGTGCCCGTGAAGTGGCCACATGGGTATGAGGACAGGCTCCAGGCACTCTCTCATGACTGGCCTCTCCTTAACTGGCCAGTCCGTCTATAGCTGAGTTGCTCAGGACCTTGTTTTTCAGGATCGAGGCGAGGGAAATGCTGGTGTCCGCCATGAAAGGCAAAGAGGGCTGGGGTAAAATGCTGGCCCACCTTGGCGCCCAATGGGCTGCCCGGACAGCAGGGAGGTGGGCAAGCGGGCATCCTTCGATCCGGATATCACCAAGGGAAGAGAGGAAGGAGCCAACCACTCACCAGCTCTTACTCGGGTGACGAACAGGACCGAGGTTCTGCAGGTGCATGTACTCAGTCTCACAACTCTAGAGAACCAGGTACTGTTACCTTCATTTTCAGGCTGGAGAAACTCACGGGAAAGATGTGACTTGCCCACAGCCTGCCCGGCCGGTGCAGGCCGGTGCAGGCTGCCTTCTCCACGCCTGTCGCCACCCACAAAGGGCCCCTCACACAGCCCTGCCATCTGTCCAGAGGCTGGGACTGCAGGTGGGTGAAGACCCAAGTGCCTTCAGCTCAAGAAGGAAGGGACAACTCCGACCCAACAGCCCTGGTGCACCAAGACGGTTACGACCCGCTGTGCAGTATGAAGCTGGGTGTAGAGGTACACACCTGTAGCTCCAGCTACTTGGAAGGCTGAGGCAGGAGAATCATTTCAGCCCAGTAGCTCAGGGCCAGTCTGGGGAACACAGCAAGGCCTTGTCTCAAACAAAAACCAGACCACCCCACAGCATCATGAGAGCTGCGGGTGCGGCTCGGTGGTAGAGCACGCGCCCAGCAAGTGTGAGGCCCTGGGACAAGAGCGGCAGCGGCTCCATCCCCCGCGTTGGGGGTCAGCAGGCATGGCCCCTGCGGCCCCTCTGTGCAGAATGAGGCATTTCCTAGGCCTCTCCCCGGGCAACTCAGCACACAGCCCTGTCCGGGGTGTGCTCAGAACTGCTGGCCCAGGAGAGGGCTGCAGCGGGCAGCGGGAATAACTCGAGCCCGGGGCCTGCTCAGGCAGGTCCTAATGACTCTAATAACCGTGCTCAGGCAGGGCCCAGGCTTTTAACGTAATAAACACACATTACTTCGCACGCAGCCAGCAACTGTGGAGGGGCATAATTATCTGAGATCTGCTTTACAGGCATCTGGGGAGACTGCAGTCTTGTCCCAGGGCCTCACCTCCCATCTCAACGTCCGTTCTGGTCACAATCCACATAGTGACAAGGTGAGGAGGTAACAACGCGTGTGGGCTCATGCACCCTGCAGGCTACCCACACAGGTGGCCACCTGCCCTAAGGACCTCCTCCAGCTGGGATCAGTACACTGTGAAGTCCAGTCCAGGAGGCCCATGATGAAGACCCTAGGATCACAAACTGTGCGACCCGAGTTCGACACCTTACCCAAGTCACCCCAGTCGACCACCTACCTTCCCTGAGCCGGGGCACCCTCCGCTACTAACCGGGAAACCCCAATCCAAGGAGACACTTGCCGGCCTCCCAGTTACCTGGGCTGGGCAGCCCTCCCACCAATCCAGGAGGCAGCCACAGGCAGGGAGACAGGACCGACTGGCTGCTTCCACGTCCTCAGGTAACCAGCCTCCAACCTGCAATGAAACACTCGCAGGTGATGCTGTTTCACCACCAGGCAGCAAGAGCATCACCTGGTTTCTCTGCCCCACCTCAGCAGGAGTAAGTGGGCAGCTCGGACGCAAGGGGTGGTCTGCCTGCCCTCCATTACTTCCCATCCAGGGGGGATGAGACAGGAGGACATGGGGCCAGCTTGGTGACCCTCCCCACACCCACCCCACTGACGGAGTAAGCACCTCTATGGGTGGGGACTCACAGAGCTGGTGGGGAGCAAGTATACATCCAATAGCTTCCTATCCAGGAAACTGATCTGGAGTTTGGGGCAGCTGTATGCCACGGATTCCACCCGCTCTACACCATGGCCAGGGAGGTGACAGGCAGAGAACAGATGAGGCCGGCGTGGCTCAGAAAGCTTAAGTGACACACCTCTGAACGCTGGGCAGCACAGGAAGCCGGGCAGCCTGGTTCTAAGACCTGGGTTCTTTCTCCTCCACCAGGCAGCCAGGCCCAAGTGAGAAGATAGGGGAATCCAAGGGTTAGCTCGCTGTTAACACAATGTACCAACTCCCTACAAAGAACGTAATCATTATGTACTGCAAACCTGTACTAATAAAAATTAAAATGGGATGAGGGGGGTGTCTGTTGACAGGAAGCCAACTCCAGTCCACCAGTCCCTGCCTCCAAGCTGCCTGAAGCCCCCTAAGTTGTCACGGCTGCCACGCAGACCTCACACCTCAGCGCTGACCTGAAGGCCAAGTTCCTACAACTCAGAGCCTGGCCACTACTGCCCCACTTCCTTCCACAAAACTCCAGGGGAAGTCTGGACACATATAGGACCTTGCACCTGTCATTGCATTTATTCCTCACAGCAAGCTAAGGGGCTGATATTTTCAGCTGTTTAAGGGAAGAGCAAAGATAACCCCAGTTAAGAAGTGAAGCGCCTTAGTGGAGAGGTACAGCCTGAAGCCTAGTGCCCACTCTGCCACCGCACATTGCTCCACACAGGCCTCCAGCCCTGGCACCTCAGCACCACAGCCGCTGCACCATCAGCCCTCACAATGAGGGCAAAGGCAGGGAATATGGGGGGCTCCACCCTGGGGCTTCTGACCCAAGAGATCCCAGGGGGCAGGAGGGACTGCGGCTGCATGTCTACAAGTGTCCCAGGGATGCAGTGCCACCAGGGACCACAGTGAAAGCGATCACCCAATGGTGAGCAGGTGGTGGACTGCAGATAGTGTGTGTGGTCAACGAAATAGAATGGGAATATTAGGAAGGCGTGGGAAGCTGCTCCTTACAATATCAAGTTACAGCATGAGGCTCCCAGTTTGCCCTCTGACCTACCCCTATCTCCTGGGCCCTGCTCCGGCTCCCCCAGGGCTGATCTCTGACTTCCTAGGGGATGGTGCCACCCCTTCACCCTTGGCACCAAGTATGGCCCACCTAAAAGCAGGGGCATCTTAGGCTCACAGTGACCCCAACCCTGAGAGCTGGGAACACGACCTCCTCCCTTCGTCCCTCAACTGAAAGGTGGCCGTGGCCTCCTCCTAAGCTCTGGGTCACCTCGTCTCCCCACATCTGGCTTCTCAGCTCCTTGATCACATGTGTGACCAAGGTCCTGTATTAAATTCCCTGTCTGGTAAATACTGATGTCCTTCCCACTCTCCTGGTTATTCTCCGACTGATACGATCCAATTACAGCAGTAGAAACACACTTCTGCGAACTGATGCTTTGGAAGGCAACAACGGAAGAAGTATGACGATGAAGGCTTCCCCCAGAAACGTTAGCATCGATCTGCCATCTATTACTGCTAATATAGAAAACCAGTACCATGCATACAGCAGCAGGGAAAGCAAAGGTGAATCCCTATGAAAAAAGTCCAGGGAGCTGTGAACTCATGACAACAGATAGAAGAAAACCAACCCCTGTATTTTCATTTCTCAAAACACCTTATTTTAGAGAAACCATGGCCACAGCCACAATGACACCAGCCGTTCCCCTCGAAAGTACCAGGTGGTTATCTGGGGGTGAGTGACTCACAACTGAAGAGGTCACGTCTCAGATCACGCTGGGTCCCCCACCCCTGGAGAAGAGCAGGTTTGGGCCAACACCCCAACCTGCAGCCTCATGTCACGGTACAGGCAGGTCCCACCAGTCATGCTGGGCTCTGGCCTAGAGGCCACTGGAGCACAGGGGTGATGAATGAGGACATTCAAAGAGCAAGGGGACTGTGGTCACCCAGGGCCACCAGATGTCACCAGAGCAATGCCTGTGCCGGGGGAGCTGGGGGAAGGGTTGGTATCTTCTTTTTCTACCACTGAAGGCTCTTCTCTCCCAGGGCACAATTAAAATTGAAAGGAAGACTTGTGACACTAGATGGTGACCATAGAATTACAGCAGGTTCCAGCCAGGGACTCTGAGCACCCTGAAGCAAACAGTTCTCTCCACCGAGCTCAGGCTGGTCAGGGACCGAGGGTCTGGCCACAGGCTGGACACAGCTCGCTGGCCTGATGGTAGCAGTTTGGTGCCAACACCACATTCGGCAGGCCAGCGGGCTTCCCACAAAGGCACCAGGAGGGAGGAGCCGCAGGGGATTCCAGAGAAACTAAGTCGCTTTCCCAACCTGGAGGGGACCAGCTCAGCTCCTGAACCGTGCCTGCCACCAAGCGAAACTGGAAACCAGGGCTCACTTTCAGCTCTGCACGCTGAGCACCAGAAAACACTTCCTGCCCCATCGCATCTCCCACCCACTCTCTGTCCCCAAGCAGCCGACATCATGGCTGACCCTTTCACTCATGGGTGCTAGCTGGCTTCACCCCCTAAGACAACAAACTGCCCTGGGGAATGGACTGTAGTCACACTGTCAACTGAGGAGACACAGTCCAGATTCACACATAGTCCAAGCAAGCCAACAACACATCATCCAGGCCCACCATTCAGAGACCTGGTCCTAATTCTGGCTTTACCAAGAATTCACTGTACTGTCTTGGACAACTCACTATACCCCCTAGGGCCTCAGTTTCCCCATCTCTCAATAACAGGGTTGCACTAGACAATTTGTCGAGTCGCTTCTGACACAGCCCATCTTGTGGCACACTCCTCCGCGCAGCCTCTGATAGACATGTGGGTATCCCCAGAGGGACAGGGCCGAAAGAGGTACGAGGGGAACCCCAACCCAGCAGCTGCTGCGGCTGTCACCTCCCCCGGGGGCGAGTCACCTGGCCTGGGTGTGCCTCCTCAACACACTATACAGGATCCCATGTGGGCACAAAGGCACAAAGCCAGCCTATGGCAAAGGGGAGTGCCCAGAACAGGAGACTGGGGGGGGGGAGGCAAGGACATCAAAGCCACTACACCAAGGCTGCTGAGACCATAGGCCCCCACCCCCATCCCCCTTCTGGCCCCTTTGAGCCACTGCATGGCTGTGCACAAGACCAGGTCATAGCCCTCGAGGCAAAGTGCTCTGGACACTGTGAAGTGCAGTGCACGAGAAAAGCAGGGGTGTCCCCTTGTCCAGGTAAGAGCACGTGAAAAAGAACGCATTATTTTCTGAGAGCTCTAGAGAACACAAAGCACGGACATCATTTTGTTTTGGGTTTTCTATTTTTCTTTTTTTTTAGGCAACACAGTGTCTCCAAAAAATTCTAGAGAATAGAAGGCTCTCCTCCACTACTAACTGAAGAGCTGTCCCTGGTCACCTACCGCATAGGAATGAGACCACTTCCCGTGCCCAGACAAGGCTGCTGTGAAACGTAACCCTCAGGTGAGGGGCTGAGAACCAGAGTGGCCAGGCTGGAGGGAACCTGGTTTATCTGCCTGTTAGAATATCCAAGAGGTTCAAGAAGGGGCAAAAAAGAGAAGGACAGCAAGGACAGTGCACAGGGAGCGCAGGCTGGGTGGGGGAGGGGCAGGGGGCCCTGGGCATGTCTTCCTCTTCCTGCTGGGGTCTCCTAGCCTGGCCTCCAGCAGCCCCAAAGAGCCACACAACCCCCTCAAAAAGCCCACTTTGCATTGCTTTGCGTCAAGCCCTTTATTTGGGGTCTCCTGGGGACTCTGCAGGCCCCTCCCTGCTGGGCTCCCTGAGCTGTCTTTGTCTGCAGAAAGGTCACCTAGCCAAGGTCAGGTCAGCGCTGTGCACCCCCATGGCGGGCTGCAAGCTGCTCCCTCCCTCGTGTTTAAACCAGCCTTCCTAGCAGTGCTGAACTAAAAGCAGGGAGCAGCAGCAGCCGGACACCACACCCAACAATGGCAGCCCCCCGGGCAGCTCTGCTCTCTCCCCTCTACTCTGCCTGCCTCCCTCTTGCATGTGTTTTCACACTTCCAACACACACCTTCCTCCTCTGACTCTTGTATCCATCGTGGCTGCCCCTGCTCCTGTCCACCCACCCACCACACCTGATCAAAGGAGCAGAGCTAAAATCAGCAGGAGCTCATCAAGCGCCTCGGGAGAGCCATCTGGCACTGGCCAACCCTGTGGCCATCCTCCAAGCCACGGGCTCCCAGGAGACCCAGTCCCAAACCTGGATCCCCGGGCACCAACACAAGCAAATGGAGGGCAGAGTGAACCCACGCCAGACCGGAAGTACACCCAGCAGGCCTGCTCACGTCATCGAGGTGATGCAGGGGATAAACTAACACATATATGTGCCCTCCCCACCCAGCTCAAAAGTTTCTATTTTTGTCCTTCGCAAGAGCTGTCAATCAACTGAACAAGAGCAACTCCAAGAACCTGATCCACTCTCAGCCTCCCAAGGGCTACTGGCATCACAGCAAGACAATCTCAGAGCACAGTGGCCAAAATTAAAAGGTAAAGTAAAAAGGGCGGAGATGTTTACTGGAAATTTAAATTCTGCTGCCGAGAAAATATGGGGCTTTTTTTTAAAGACACATGCCGTATCCATCATGCCATTGCCACCCCACCATAAGCAATGTGTACTCTGCTCTACATGCGGCTCTCTTATCTGTCCCTGATCACGCTCAGTGTGTGACCGGGAAGGCTGGAGTAATTACCGTCCGAGAAATGACAGCTTTGGCCACACCAAAGCCGGGCCTGTATTTATGATGATCGCCGAGCAGCCTACAGGACAAAGCCGCACCCAAAATGTAGCCGTCATGGAGAGGCAGCATTGAGGACACGAGGACACGCGAGGTACATGGTATTTCCGGGCACAGAGTGACTTTCCAACTGCAGCTATGCAGGAAACTAAGGTGGGTGGATCAGAATCCTTAAAGTAGAATCCTGCAGAGACCACCCCCTACCTTGCAAAAAAGGAAAAATAAATGCCTGGGGAGAAAAATATTCCTGAAAGTAGGAACATTTCTCTCGAATCATTCTCACTGGCAATGAG
>PVJO010015056.1:0-46326 GCA_004026905.1 Hystrix cristata
CCCCATAGACTATTCCTGTTTTTATTTCCTTATTCCTAGCAAAAGAAAATAAAATTTGCTCTATTCAACTTCATGTAAAAAATAGAGGATGAAGCTTGTCTTACCCTAAAATTGCCTCAAATTGCTGGAAATGAATTGAATAACTTTAGTAACCTACTTTCATTTCTGCATGTAAATATGAAATAGTGAAGCAAATGAAAGAAAACAAATAGTAAGTTGAGGAACCAGGCTCAGGCTAGCTTTCTAATGTTAAGACTCGCCCATTTAACAACTAATTGAACACCTATTATCTATATACAAATGTGTTTGAATCTGTGTTCAGATTTTATTTTCTCAGTGTTAATGCAGAGATGATCAACTTCCACAGCAAATACTTGTAATCAACATATAGGTCTTAAAATTATTCATCAATTCAAAAAAGGTTGGAAAACCAAACAGGGTATATTATCCACTTAATTATCTGTATTTGCATGGATAAATACTCTAATAAATAGACTCCATCCTTATTCTGCAGAGGAAAGGTAGAATAATATTTGAAAAGTAGCCCTTTAGCTACCGATTACTGATAAGGTATCAATTGCTGGATGCCTGCCTTCCTTCCTTCCTCCCTCCCTCCCTCCATTCCTTCCTTCCTTCCTTCCTCTCTTCCTTCCTTCCTTCCTTCCTTCCTCTCTTCCTTCCTTCCCTCCCTCCTTCCCACTACCCTCCCTCCTTTTTTTGGTTCTTTCCTTCTTTCTTCCCTGCCTCCTTTTAATATCCAAATGTATTTATGAGGAAATGAATTTATGAGTACAGAAAGGGTGTTGGAAATTAATTCTTTGGTAACACAGGAAGTAAAGAAGCGATCATTTTGGCGCCAAGACAATTGGCCAGAACTGGGAATCCAACTAGCCTGTCCGATTGGTTTTAAAGGTGGTATGGGAAGACAAAGGTCAAATATCCAAATATCAGAGGAAAGAATGATTAAACGTAGTTAGGCAAGAGAAAGTGTCAAGGAAAGCACTTGAATGGAGCTATGCGACCCTGAACATTTTCCAGGTGAGTGTGTGAAACTGGGGAGATGGCAGGATGATAGTTGGGGAAACGGGGCTGGGGCGGCAGGGATGGGGAACTGCTGAGACTGTACTCCCCAAGGGCTGGCTTTAGTTCTTTTCAGGGGTGTATCTGACTCCACCCCAGGCTGTCAGATGATCCTCTCAGCCAGAAAGAAGCTGAAGGGCTACAAGAAAATGTCCCATGGCCTCTGGTGCTGTCCTCATCTGAGACAGGTTTTAGACGGAAGAGAGAGCAGAAAGATAATATGTTACTTTCAAAACTACAACAACAATTTGAAAGTTATTTTTGTAAATGCCAAGAAGAAAATAGCTTAACAGCTGTTTCTGCCTGTAGGAATTGACACAGCCAACTCCCAGGAGTAACTTCCCAGACAGAGCTGGCCCGGCACAATCAGGAGTTTTACAAAATAATCAACTTTACTTTTTAAGACATTTTTGTGTACTACAGATGGGAAAAAGAAAAAAAAAAGGCAAAACCACAACAAAACAGAGCCCTGCAGTTGTTCTCTACTGTATTATCCTTTTAACAAGTTGATCACCCTTTTGGCAAGTTAATACCTAACCTTGAGTTCTCAGAGGCTACAGCTATGACTGGGACAAAAGTCAGAATGAACCAAAATGCGAATGAATTCACACAGAAGACTAGCACATTCAATCACTGCAATACCCCAAATCTCCTCTGCAGATAACGCATGTATACAACATATCGACATTGTCATGTGATTTCTAAGAAAGTTAGATTACTGAGTCAGCTTTTATTACCAGAAATAAGTGCAGCACTACACATTGGATAGGCAAATCTTCACCTTGGGAATCACATGTTTTGAGTTCTCCACTGTTCTCTATTTGAACCATCCTTTCTTTAGATGTGTTATCACAAATTAAAATAGCACTCAAGCGCAATCCCCTTGGGGCTTAGCAACTTCATGTACGGACCAAATTAATCCAACCGTCAGGCTTTCAGAGGGATTGCAACCTGTCTCCCATCCCGTTGGATGTCTGACTAGAATGCTACAATGCCTTGTTGATGTCCTGCTCCATATCACCTTAGCTCACCTGACTTCACCTGGGGTAGGTACCTTCTCATATTTTGGACAGCTCTACCTCAAATACCTTCATTATTTTCTCCCCTGTGCCTGAAAGCTTAAAATAAAAGCATTTAAAAATCACCGATGAAATTATACCATTAGTTAGTAAAGAGTAAGTAATTGATATGACCTGGTGTTCAAGCAAAATCCTATTCGGTCCCTGCACCACCCGAATCTCCCTTCTCGCTGTGTCTTTCTTACTCTCCTGGTCCTCAGCCCAACCTCTAGTCACCAGCCCAGTTTACAGGGATCAACCCTCCAGTCAGAAAGGATTTTATATGTCCATGGGTTAAAATTTTTGTCTTAAAGCCTTGACATGTTATATCTAGCCAGTAAAGAAATTGGCTATGTTTCCCCAATACATGTTTTTACATTTTTATATGTTAATGACATATGTGTGCTCTTTTATACACACACACACATACACAATTGAATAAACAATAGAAATTTTACATAATGAAATGATTAAATATTAACAGAGATTCTAGCATGTTAACTTTACTTTCCAATAAGTCATTTTGAACATCTTCCAGAATGAACGTATCAATGTTCATAACCAATTTAGAGAGCATTGATTAAGGGATACAGAACACACCATACTACAACTTCTAGATGTAAAAGCTGTAAAGAACTGAAGGCGGCACTTGGTAGGGATCACGGGAATGAAAGAGGGCACTGCCTTGTTACTGCCCAGTAGAGTAGACATCCAGGTTCCACCTGTGGCTTCTGTTCCCATCCAGGTGGGCACTGCTCATTAGTGCTGGGCACTGTGGGAGTCTCATCTCTCTCAAAGCCTCCACTGACAACGCCTTGGTTAGGCTAGGGTTGCCCTGTGTTTGCTCTTCACATGGCCTCCCTTGGTACCACAGGGAAAGGGGTGGCCTTGTCACTGCTGTGTGGTGGTGAAAGTCCTGGCTCTCTCTGGGCCTGCTCTCCCACCGCCCCAGGAGAGAGAGGGTGGGGTGCATCAGTATTACCGGGTAGAGACAGAAATCTGCTTCACTGCTCAGCATCTTCCTTCACCAGCAGGTGGAAGAGGAATGTTTCGCTACAGCCAGCCAAAGACTAAAACCTGCGTTTCTTACTCAGATTTTACTGGCATGGGTGGGGATGGGGCTTTATTTTGTAGTATTAAGATATAGTAGAGCATTTGTTGACTAAAATTTTTCTGTCTTGCTAGACTGTCCTTTTCCTGGTCTTCTGACTTGAACACAGGTTTTTGTTAGAGCTAGCTCTGTCTGTGTCTAATGGCATTTACCAGTTGCCTGTATCTTCAGCACCAAGTTGGAGGCATATAAGTCAACAAAGACCCAGGGGACCAACTGCTATGTTAGCACTGTAGTCCCAAAGTTGATAGTGGCCTACCTTCTTCTACCCGTCTTTCATTGTTTAATATACTGGTCAGGGTTTTTACTTGTACATAGTGGGTGGAAAAAAGGAAACTCTGTCCCATAATTCCAGAAGTGGAAATAGAATTTCTTCTGTGTGAGATATTTAACCTCTTTGAGTCTCAATTTCCTTACTGACACAAGGGCAATATTTACATCTACCTTGCAGAGCTGTTAAAACTTAGCCCATGTTATAAACTTTCTAAAAACAATTGGAAAAAAGTTATTTCTCATAATACCATTTGTATGAATGAATCAGTATAGTGTGAAAAAATGGTAGCATGCAGCATGGCACATTCTAGTTACAAAAAAGGAAGCGAAGGAGGGAGCATAGAAGGAAAACAGGGAGGGAAGGAGAGAGATAGGCAGGTATTTATTGCTATTACTACATAGTAAGATCATCAATGTGTTCAAAAATTATATTGCAATAAACTAAAACTGCTGTTAAATGGTCTGAAAAAAGGCTTTAATAACAATACAGAGTTTTTGTGAGGACCAAATAAAAAATGTTAAAATATGAACTAAATTTCAGATACAAGCAAGTTGCTGTGGTTATATTTCTTCTTAATGGTAGTTCTAATATTATAAAATATTTGTGTATTAGTTAGGCCTTCTCTTAATAACTTTAAGGCCAGTTGTACCCCTAAGATACCTCAGTTTGCTTTCTAAAAATAATTAAAAATCAGTTAAATCTTTAATCTCAAGGAAAATGCTGAAAATAAGTTCATATTATTTTGTATAAAACAAGAAAGCTTAAAGATCTTCCTTCCTCTCTCCCTTCACATACCTAAGGCATCTCCTGTTCATTCCCCATTTTAATCCATTTTCTATCGCTGTAACAAAATATCTGAGGCTAGGTACTTTTTAAAGACTAAAGAGCACAACACTAGAGTCCTGACAAGGCCCTTCGGCTGCGTCATATAACAGAAAAGTTGGAAAAGGTATTGAGGCATGCAGAATGGACTGAGGTCTGGGGCAGCCTCACTTCATAACAACCTGCTCTTGAGAGAACCAGTTCAATAACAGGAGACCACCCCACTCCCACAGACACTGTGAATCCATTCATGTGAGTGGGGTCTTCATGAACTAATTCCCTTCCCTTAGCCCCACCCTTAAAGGTTTCACCCCCAGCACTACCACAGCGTGGCCACAGCCCCTCACATGAGTATCTGGGGATGCACATACACACTACAGAACTCCTAACCCTGTGAGGTGTGCACCTTTTCTTGCAAAGAATACTCTGGTATGATTGTCTTACTCTACAGTCCTTTTCAGAACAGGCTCTATAAGGTGAAGGGAAGGCAGTAATTTTTCTTCTAATTTAACATTTTCTTTTATAGCATTCCTCTCATGTAAATCTCATAATTTTTCAATGTGGAGTTATAAGCAATACAAAAACATAAATTTCATTTCCCAACAAGGCAAAAATTTTATTTCATTTGAGCATATTTTTAAAGAGGAAAAAGGTAGATGCTGATGTAGTAAGATGCACATGAGTATAAAGTTTGGAATGAGACAAGCTGAGTTCAAATTCTGGCTTTACTGCTTTTAAAAGTTGTGCCTTTGATAACTTGCTTCAAGGCTGTCTGCCTCAGCAATCCATTTCATTAAATAAGGAAAATATTAAAATATTGTTGTTAAATATTAAATGAAGTATTACACATAAATACTGCATCTCACAGAGGAAGTATTAGTACAAGTATCTATTGCACTGTTTATTAATACTTGACTTCTTTAGATCTCAGATGTAATCTTGTACTTTTCTCTATTTCCATGGACCACATGAACAAATTGCAAATCAATTGTTATGTTTATATTTGAAAAAACTAACATGTCAAAATTTGATTTGTTAAATAGTGAAACAAAACATACAGCCCAAAAGAATGATCTCTAAATAGATGAAGAGACAAAATAATACTAGACCTGGAAGAACACTGGTGACCTCTATGAATCAAAGCTCTAGTCACTGAAACTCGTAAGTGGTGGACTGTGTAGCTCATTGGACCCTTCCAACACCATGAGTTCAGAGGCTTAGTATATATTGTAAGACACATAAATGATTGCTGTGAACCAAAAATAGACGTTGAAGTACTGACTCCCAATCTGATGGTATTTGGAGGGTTAGCCATTGAGAGACAGCCTTGTGGACAGAAGGGTAGAGCCCACATGAGTAGATAGTGTCCTTATTAAAGAGACCCCAGAGAGTTCTCCCTCCACCAGGTGATGAAGAGATGAAGACAGCACGTCACCTAGAAGAGGGCCCTCGCCAGAACTAGACCCTGCCTGTAACTTAGTCCCAGACCTTCAGCCTCCAGAACTATGAGAAATAAATTTCTCTTGCTTACAGACCACTCAACCTTTGGCACCTTGTTGTGGCATTCCTGAATCAAGACACTGTTGTAAAAGTAAGAAGCCAGAGGAAAGGCTTCAGAATTGTTTGGAGGATCCATCAGCTGAAGGTAATAGCATAGTACCATGAAATCAGTATGAAAGTGGCAAGAGTGTTAAGTTAATCTATTAGTGGACAACCTGGCTGGCCAGATCACCTTTGTGAATTCAAAAAAAAAAAAAAGGAATTAAAAAGTAATTAATTGTAGCCATCAGTGATAACCATGATGATTATAATGCTTAAGGTCATAACAGTGACAATAACGGTCCGGATGTCATTCAGATATGAGAAGTATAACTGCTGTGCCAGTTAATCTGAATCATCAGTTTGACTGGATTAGGAGACTCCTGGGGGAAGCGGTTGGTCCTGGGGACCCCGTCCTCACTAGTAGGTTAGCCCATTGATGATCACGGCCAAATGTGCTATGGGGGGCAGTTAGAGATGGGTGACTGAGTATGCACCTTTGAAGCATGGATTTCTTACTGGCTCTTCCATTTCTGCTTGTGCTCTGCTTCCAGGCCTTCATGAAGTGATCAGCTTACAGCCCAGATCCTTCTGCCATAATGATCCTTCTTCAGAGCCAGCCAGGGACTGAAACTTCTGGAACTGTAAGCCAAAATAAAACTCTCCTCCTTTAAATTGTGAGTATTAGATATTTTGTCCCAGCAACGGGAAAACTGGCCAGTACAGGGCTTTTCCTCTGATCTTATTTACACACCATATTGAAGGCATTAGCTTATATATTAGAATTTGCACTGGTGACATGAGGGCATCACAGGATCGCTGACCAAGAAAGATGCCCATGAGAAACAGAAGATGGGAGCTCACACCATCCTCTCCTCTGCTCCTCCAACTCGGAAACAGTAAACACTGTTATCACACACAGGACTGGAGATCAAGGTTACCAGCTAAGACTTAAGGGCACTTCCAAACAGCAAACAGTAAAATTGTATGCTCTTATCAATTTGATTGTGGTGATAATGCTAATTTAATTCCAGTTCATTTATGTATTAATTGTCTACAGGGTCAGAAATAACCTCTTTCACAAAAATATATTCTCAACAAAGTCAGCAGGCAGAGAGATTTCTCACAGTTGTTCTCAGCAGTGTGCAGATCACTCGAGTGAATTATTGGAAACAATGACTACGGAGAATAAAAGAAAAATGATTGGAGAGAATAGAATTTGATAGCATTGAAACGGAAACCTTCCAGTGGGACAGGCCTGTGTGGAACTGCATGTCTTTGCATATTTCCCAAAGGAAAGGAGTAAAGGATGATTCTCATCTGTGAGATGCATTTTTAAACTGAAATAAAAGGCTCATGTATCAAATTAAATTGTGTTAGTTTAGAGACAGTGCATCTTTACACGTGTTGTATTCCCTGAATTTTTTCATATTTATTCACTTACTTTAACTGTTCTTTTGATAATATTTATTCTTTTAAAAGAAGATAAATGGATAAAAGATAGATGATAGATGATGGGTGGATAGATAGATGGATAGATAGATAGATAGATAGATAGATAGATAGATAGATAGATAGACAGATAGATAGATAGAGATAGATAGATAGACAGATAGATAGACAGATAGATGGATAGATAGATAGATAGATAGATAGATAGATAGATAGATAGATAGATCATTGTTTTCACATTATCTGTTGGTGCTTTCTCAACAGCACATACATCCAAAGTCCTGATCACTTAAAATTCTTAATGAATCCTGAAATAACTGTAAATATTTTTATCATCACAATTTCTGAAATGTTTTGTAATTTAAGATGTGCTGTATTATCCTAGTCCCATTCACTCATGACCTCTACTGCTGAACCACTCAGAATTTCCATACATATATTTGTAGTTCCCAGGATGCAAATAGGAGCCTTCTGCTGGCAAAGTACAAGTCATCTAAGCTGGACAAAGTTGGCGCCTTTGTTCCCAGCCCCTGGCTGCTAGGTAGGACCACATAAATCTAAGACACTGAAGCAGCGGAGTATCAAATGGCATCAGATAATGAGCTCTGCTTACCCGTATGTACAGAAGGGAGTAACATATTGCCAGAAAGATAAATGGGGTCCGATACAGAGAATAGTAATGAGGAAGCAAATAATTTTAAGTACTGTTAAACAAAATCTTACAAAAGAACACGAGCTGTTTGTATTTAAGAATTATTTTTGATACGGATCTCTATTGTGTTCTGATGAGGCAAGCTCAAATGTTTAAAACTAATACCCATCATAGCTGACAGATATAAGCATATACCAGATTCCAAAATGAGTTGCACTAGCTAAAGCATCTGTACCTTTCATCTCCAGTGTCCATGTTGCCGTCACTTTCTGAATTATCACAGCATGCTCTAGATTTAAAAGCATTATGAAAAATCAGTCAGGCAAATGAAAAACAGATGTTAAATTTGTAATGATAGAAATTCTATCAATAGTTAATAGACATTATTTGACTCAGGAATAAGACATGTAGTCTTTTTCCCCCCAGAGGATATTCCATTTTGAGAAATTTAGGAAATACTCATTGTAGAATATAGACCACGATAGGAAATAATTGGGACCATTGCATTAAGATAAAGTAATATGTACTGCGTACGATTTATAAACTGTCTATATTCACCAAGAAAAAGTTCTCTACCCAATTTCTTGTTATAAAACAACTATATGACTTTTGCTTTTAGTGATTTGAATGAAAATGTCACTCTGCAATCCCAGGGTATTTAACAATTGGGGGCTCTGAATCTAGTGACAGCTGCATATTTGAAAACATACCCTCCAAGGAGAGACTCAGTCCTTGCCAATTGCTTCTAAACAGATCCTGGCCGAGTACGGCTGTTTTGATGTAATATCTGCCCCACCAAGTGTCGCTTCTTTTTCTGCATTTCTTTACAGCATCAGAATCTAGGAAGATTCAAAGCTCCTCTCTCATTCTGATTTATATTGCTGTGTTATTAATAACTGCAAACTCATATTTTTTGTGGTAAGTAAGGCAATGTTCTAAATGTTTTCTACATGTGAATTTAAATCTCACTTAATACTTGAGTAAAACTTACTGCTATTGTCATATTACATATGAAGCAACTGACACATGAGGACTAACCATACCAGCGAAAGTCTCTCAGGTAAAGAAGGGAGGTGCTGATATTTGAACATAGTAAACCTGTACTTAGAGTTCACTCCGCTGAACACTACTCTCTGCTGCCTCAGGGGTAGGCAAGGTGGCCACAGAAGACAAAGAGCACCCAGTTAACTTTCAGGATCATGCAAACAGCAAGAGATATTTGTCTGTTTTCAGTATTTGTATGACTCCAATATTGCATAGTGCTCACTGATACTAAAATAATTTTTATCAGAAATTCAAGTGTAATTGTGTGCCCTATATTTTAATTTGCTGAATCCAGTAGACCTATAGGGACTGTTACTTAGCCTGACTTTTCTGAATAGTTTCTCTTCCTCTGCATCATCTCCACAAATTTCAGCAGTGGGCTGGCAATTAGCAAGGCTTTCTCCTAGCCAGCACGTCAGGTTGCCACAGCTCCCTGCTAAATGACAGCATGTGAGAAGCAGTTCTCGGTAGTTCAGTGGCTGGCAAACTTGTTCCGAAAAGAGACAAAGAGTAAATGAAAGAGTAAATGTTTTCAGCATTGTGGTGCCTCACACAGTCTCTGTTGCAATTATTTAACTCTGCTAGGGTAGCAAGAAAACCACACATAATGTGTAAATAAATGCACCTGCTTTGCTCCAGTAAAACTTTATATACAGAGACAGGCAGCCCAAACTACAAATAAAGAGCAAAATAAAAGATAGATAATAAAAAGAGATGCAGAGGGGACCGAGAGATGGAGGGACAAGAGAGGGAAAGAAGGGGAAAGAGATGAAAAAAAGAATAAGATGGGCTGTGTTCATCTACCAACTCACCACAAGCAATGCAATCACTATGTACTGCCTACATGTACTAACAAAAAACAAAAACTGAAAAATGAATAAATAAAATAAATGAAAAAAAATCAGGCAGCAGACCAGATTTGCTGATGAGTACTAATTTATTGATTTCCACAATAAATTCTTCTGGCAAGTTCTGGGGTGTGTGTTTTTCATTTTGAAAACAGTCATCCTAGTCAAAAAGCACCATGGGAACGTAAGATTTCTCTGCTGTATAATGAAAGAAATCTTCAGTGGAAAAATAATTTTTCAGTATCTTTCAAAACAAAACCAGACTTTATTTCATATTTCATAGGAGAGAAGTCTAACAAATGACAAACCAATAAAGGGCAGGTCCTGGATCTTACAGCAGGTTTTATGTATTTATTCCTCTGAGAAAAAGATGTCCATAATTACTCACTTTCCATTTCACCAAACCACTCAAAGAACGCTGTCTTCTTGGGTATACCTGGTCTCACTGCCTCTCTTCAGTTCACTCAGTGGATGAGAGTTATGTTTCTTTGCCTTCTGCTTTACTACTCCTCTTTCCATTGCATTTAAAAACCTTAAAAGCCAAGCTATCACTTTCTATACTCCAAAAATTTTGTTTTCCACAAAATACTCGCTGCTGAACCCAGAGGCTTCCTTGTGTCACTGGTCCTAGTTGATCATTTGGCCATTTAGCCCTTTGAATTACTTGCGCCTCAAATGACTGTCTTCAGGTCAAGCTCTTCTATTATTCTCTTCTTGCCTGTCTGTCTCTGTGGTAGACTGAGTGTGACAGTGGCCACCAACCATTTTGTTCTATGTGGTCATGCCATCCCTCATTTTGTAAAAAGGAACCTGTTTCCCTGCCCTAGAGTTTGTGCTGGCCCTGAGACTTTAATGTGCTGTGGAATAAAACCAAAGTGGCATGTGTAGGCCCAGGACAGGCTATTCAGCTTGAGTAGCTTCCACTTTCACTCTCTGTTGACTAAGAGATATTTAGAGGTCATGTTGTCCTAAAAATAAAGCAACCAGTATGTCCTGCTATGGGCATTATGGGCTGAAATGTGTTTCCTCTCCCCTGACCAAAATTTGTATGTTGGATCCCAGATACTGTCAATCTAAAAAAAAAAAAAAAAATCAGAGTGAGAGTCTCCAAAGAATAATATGTATTTGGTGACATCAGAGCATTGCAATGGAAACAGAAAATTGTATATATGTCTATATATAGTGTATGTATGTGTATATATATATATATATATATATATATATAGAGAGAGAGAGAGAGAGAGAGAGAATATATATATATATATCTCCATATGGATTAGCAATCTAAATGTAAAAAACTAAATTGTTAGGCTTTTAGAAAAAAAAAGACAAGAGTATAATTTAGCATCTCAGCATAGGGAAGAATTTCTAAGAAAAACTACAAATAACACAAACTATAATGAAAATAATAAATAAAATTACATCAAAATAAAATATTTCTTTGAAAGTGTACCATTAAGTGAAAAAAATGTACTTGAAGAAAATATAATAAACAAAACAAATAAATGGAAAGTTTACAGTAGTAAAATGTGAATGTATAATAAAAATCAAACAAAACTCATTCCACTAGTAATCCAGAAAATATAAAAATTAAAAGCCACATGCTATGTACCATTTTAACTAACCAGATTAGCAAATAAACAAAAATATAAGGGGAAAAATTCAAGTATTGGTGATGACAGAGCTTAACAAGGATAAGCATACATTGTCAATGGGAGAACAAATTTCAATCAATATAACAAATTTTAAAATATCTATTTTAAATATCTATTTTAAAATATCTTTTCTATCACCCAAGGACTATACTCTTGCCTTATCAACAGAATCTCAATTATAACTAAACATTAAATTTGCCTCAGGAGTTTTTGGTTATCTTTTTATCTTTAAAGCTAGTACTTAAGCTTGACCCCAGTACAAATTAAGAATCTCCATGGGTAAAGCTCAGGCAAGGATGGAAGGATGCAATCTACAGCCAAAGTGAAGAGCCACATACATCCCAGATAAAGCTCCAGAAAGGTGCACAAGGAGATTCCTACAATAACACTCATTGCACTATGACCTGTTACAGCTAACAACTGGAAGCAAACGAAATGTTCTTTGCCAGGAAAATGGATTAATAACTCGTGGTATAGTCACACAATTGAATAATAGAGAGCAATTAAAATTAACAGTTTAAAGAACAGTTTTAAATAAAAACATGTTCTTCAGAATTATATGTGTAATAATCACTTGTGAAACTAATTTAATTTTTTAAAATCTCATTAATTAATTCAATTCTACTATCTAACCCACCTTGGAGTATAGACAGAGGGATGGAGAAGAAATAAGACAGATGGTTATTAGAGTGTGATTTGGCTGTCCATTCATTTAAATAAATGTATAACTCTAATATCTAAGTTAACTACTGAATGCTGATGTGATTGAGGCACTTAAATGCTATAATACGTAAAAGACTATAATTAATTCTATGCCAAAAAAGAAAATAATGGAGGAATATCAAGTCAGATATGACACACAATTGAAAGAAGCTTCAGAACTAGACAATTTTTAAACTGAATCAGCGTTTATTCTTGTTTTGGAAAAAAGACAAATCCTTCATTCTCCTATGAACAACTTGAAAGATTGTCTTCCTCTTGGAGAATTGTGCTGTCATTTCACCATGGCCATTCCAATCTATTATTTGGTCTTTTGATTAAAGTACCATCCCTGAAAATCTTCAGTTCCACTATCCAAAGACCAAAAGCCAAGGTAACTTTATATCCCTGAAAAACCTAGCTTTTATTAGCACATAATATTTAAACATAGCTCCCACCTCTTACATTAGACATAGCCTTAAGTGTGTAGTTTCCAAATGATAATCATGCTGAATACCAAATTGTCAGTGCAGAATCATCATAAGTACACTGATGTCCCTTCTTCACATTTTAATCCAGTGTGAATACAGGATGTATTAGTTCTCCCATCATTGGGATGCAATACCCAACACCCACAACTTAAAAAAGAATAGGTTAAATTTAGCACACAGGGATTCAGTCTATGGTCAGTTGACTCCAGTGTAGAAGCATCACGGTGGAAGGGGATAGCAGAGCAGAAATGGTTAGTCCCTGAAGGCCTGGAAGCAGAGCAGAGGAACAAAGCCTGAGAGGAAGAGGCCTCCATGACCCACCCAGACACACCCAAAACTGTGCCCTGCTAATCTCCTAGGCAGTTTTAAATGACCTCTCTACCCCCTGATAATTTTATACCTGAAACATCTCCTCAAGCCCTATTAATCTCCAAATAAAAAATAGTAAGATAGTAACTCTACCTAATATTATACAACTATCTTTGGTACAATGGAAAACAGTAATTCCTTCCTCAAAGTCTCAAACATTCTAGCATTTTTCATGAAATTAAGTCAAAGTCTTCTCTGAGGCTTGAGCTGAACTTTTACCTCAGAGCTTCTACAAAACCCAGTAACAAGTTACATAAACTGAAGCTACAGTAGCACAGGTAATCAGTCCCATTCCAAAAGGGAGAAATGGCTATGGAAAAAATAGCACCAAAGCAAGGCCAAGACCCAGCACAGCAAGCAGTAAGTCTTGTAGCTCCATGTCCTGTATTGAGGCATATGAGCTGTGTGTTCCAAAGGGCTTGGGCATTTCTACTCTATGGCCTTGCTGGTTACAGCCCACATGTCCTCTCTCTTGGGCAGGCTCCACTCGTGGCTTGCAGCTTTCCTCTACAGATAGTCTATATTCCTGGCATCTGACTTCCAGGGGTCTTCATGGAATCTTTGGCTTCGTTCATAAGCTTCACCCACTAGCCTCACAGGGACTTTCTTGCATGGCCTGTGAAGACTTCCTTCGACATCTAGATAGAAGCCTTCCTGGCCCACAACTCTTGCATTCTGCATGCCAGTAAAACCAGCAGGACAGGGATGATGCCAAAATCTGCCATCAGCAGGAAAGGTCACCATACTTCCTTGGATCATGGTCACAGTGGCCTCTGAGTGCCTGGATGCCTGAACATAACCAAATGAATTCTGGGGAAACATCATCAAATTTCTGACAAGCATAATAAAGGTACCTATTCATGCCCGTAGAAAGGCATCTCATTTCTATTTTACTTTGCTTCTAAGTTCCTCAAACATACTATAGATGTTACAGACAAAGTGTTTCAACACCACAGATAGAATGAAATTTGCCCGAGGTCAGGCGGCATTAGAACTCAGGTCTAATGAACTCAGGCGCCTTAGTTTTCAACTCAACATTTCTTTCTACTTTAAATAGAAAGAAGTCTTTTCTGCTTTGTCTAAAAGCAGAGCTACCAGAAACAAAAGAGTTGATTTTGTCAAATTTATCTCTGTAGACTATACTAACCTGAGAGATTATTTTACATGGAGGGTTTTGATTTCTTGAAATCTGAAAATGACTTCATGCATCTCAGTATTTCTATAATTGGGATTATTATTCTTTTGTTGCCTTTGATACGTCAAAAAAAAAATAATAACAGGCCAAAACATCCAAATTACATCAATTATTAGCCACTATAAGAAAATCATCTTTCCATCAACAGCTTATAGGACTCCTTGCAGGAAAGAAGAATCCATAACAATCAGTTAGCTTTACTTTTTATAACAAAACAAAAATATTAAATATTAAAATTCAATACACGTTTATTCATTTATATACTGTATATATAGTATACTCAGTTTATGAACTTAACTTTTGTTTTCCAATTTTGGGAAGATAGCTATCTTCGTGTTTGTGGGGAACATGGCCATCATGGTGTTTGCCCCCCAGCGTGGATTTTGAAAATGGAAGCAAAATTTTGTCAAATGCTTTTGTTTGCAAACAGAATTGTTTGCAAACAGAAGCATTCTTGAATGGAGATATTACTGTATATGCTTAGTGTCATCCAGAAAATCATATATATATCCCTGTCAGCAATGCATACATGACATATTGTAAATAAACCAAACCTCTGCTTTTAGCCATGCCTTTTTCTGAAATAACCCAGATTTGACAAATGCCCAAATTTATTTGCAGAACTTACTCTTATTTGTGGAAAGCAAAGTGACATTTTAAAAATCTTGTATGTTATATTTCCAGGAAATACAGACTAAAGTTGCAGTCTATATATTAACAACTTATAAATATTCTAAGAGATAATTTCTGAGCATTTTGAGGTCTGAAATCCCTCACACAATAGCACTTAAATTGCCATATTTTCACCCCTAAAAATGTACCCCATTTCACCTGTGTACACTTGAAGAAGACCTCTTAGTAGTCTTCATTATTCTCCTTTTTTAAATTAAGGGTTTCTTCAGGAATGCTAGCTATAAAGACACATTTCAAAATCATCAGTATTGGCTTGAAAATGTACTTTCCTGGCCAACAAGAAAAACGTTGTGTGGTCAGTCACGTGGAACTTCTCACGGGCTGGTGTCCGGGAAACACTGGAGGCAAACCGTGAACTAGCCTCCCGAATCCGGAAGATCCAGTTTACTAAGACACTGGCTCTTACCGCTTTTTATCACTGACTGTCTACCTTTCCTCAATGAAGTCAGCACTAATTAGGAAATTCTGGAAGCAAAATCGATTAAGTGGAAATTACTTTCCACCTCGAGCAGAAACAAATTGGGTGGGAAGTGAGTAGGTATTCTAACATAACGCCCAGGACATGAAGCTCTGTTGGAAATTAGTTGTGTGGGCTTGGATGTGTCATGTGACTGTCCGGAAGTTGACTTCCTTTTCCCATAGATACCTCCCTCCCCGCTTACAGTATTGTGATATTGGGATGCAGTGAGATAATGCGGATAAAACTATGCCATGAGGTCGCAGGTGTTATGCAAATACAAGCTGATTATTTCCTGCACTCCAGTTTCCACACATGCCCCCCAACAGGAGGTAAGTCATAGAAATCAAGAATTCATCTTTAATTTTACTGGTATACTTTTGATATACATAATGATCGCATTCATCATAGAGAATTTGTACCTGCATGAAATATATTTTGATTCTTCTTTTTTCCATTTCCCTCCTCTCTCTTCAACCTTTCTTTTCCTTCTTATTTACAAAAGGTTTGTTTCCATTTTTTCCTTTTTTTCCTTTTTCCTACTCTCTTCCACCTCCCTTGTTCCCCTTCCCATTTGAACATTTTCTTCCTACTTTATAAGATCTGTCATTCATTTTGGTTCTTATTTCCTCTTTTGGTTTCTAGCACAACAGAAACAATGTGGTATTTAAACATGTGTGTCTAATTTATTCTACTTAAAATTGTGTTCTCAGGAAGCATCTATTTACATAAACTGTCTCAAGTCTATCCTTCTTTTTGGCAGAATAGTACTGCCTTGTATATACCACATCTTGTTTATTCATTCATCCGTTGATGGGCATTTGGGCTGTTTCCAACGTTTAGCTATTACAAATTGTACTCCTATAACCAGGGGTGTGCATATATCACTGTAGTATGAGTTTTAGCTCTTTCAGGAAGATACCAAGAAGGGGAATAGGTGGGTCATTTGTTACTGGTTGATCTCTAGATGATAACCATTCTTTCTGGAATGAGATGGAATTTTTATATACTTATTTGCGGTTTGTACTTCTTCATCTGAGAAGTGTCTATTCATTTCAGATGCCCATTTTTGGATTGGATTTGGGGGCTATGATTTTTTTTTAGTTCTTTATATTTTTTTGAGTTTTCTGTATATTATTCCTTTGAAAAATAGCTGGTAAAATTATTTTCAACTCTGGGTTGTCTCTTCAGTCTGTTGGTGGTTTCTTTTGCTGTGCCAAAGCTTTTTAATATTGTAAGATCCAAGTTTTTGATTATTTGTAGTATTTCTTGTGCAATCAGGGTTTTGTTCGTAGAGTCTTTGCTTACACTTATGTCTTTAAGAGTTTTATGTATTCTGTCTTCCAGCAGATTAAATGTTTCTATTTTAATATTTAGATCTTTGATTCCCAAAATTGAGAATTCTATGTCTTTGAAGTTTCCTAACATAACAAGAATTGTTCATAGTAAAGAAACAGAAATGCAGACAGGTTAAATACGTCATCTAAAAGTACAGAACTGTGCAGTGCATTGCTGGTACTAAAATGCATGTCATTTGATGTCCATGTCAATGCTTAATTAAAATAGCTCATCCTAGAATCTCCTTCAACATACATTGCTTATTTCCAGAATACTGACATATTTTTACAAAACTGAGCTACCATTCCTATATCAACTCTCACATTTAATAGGAATAAACCCAACTACAGAAGCAACATTTTTCAAATGATGGAACATGTTGAACTTGACAAATAAATACAAATTTATTTTTCAATGGAAAAAATAAATTTAAAGAAATGAAATGATGGTGTTTGGGCACCAAAGGAAAAAAAAGAGAGGTAAAATGGCACTAAAAGTTTATCAAAATAAAAATACTAAAGTGTCATTTTTTTTCAGAAACACTGTAAAGGACAAGATGAGTTCAACAAAAGGCTTCTCAGTAAGGTGTGGCCAATACATGACGGGTAGAAATTCCTTTTCTCATACTTATTGCATCATGATTGAAAAATATTCATTCAAGTCATAAGAAGAGAGATACCTACCGAATGTGAGGGAAGCAGTTGTTATTGCCTTCATTCAGTAAGTGTCTGCCGAAAAGTACACCCCGCCACTCCAGTGGAGCCAGCAGTACAAGGAAAGGATGAAATATGTAAAGAGGTTTTAGGTTCAGCTGTCCTGCCAGTTTCTCCATCTGCTTTCCCACAATGTTTAAGACATTAAATGCTATTATGTCGCTGTATCAACCCAAAAATACCTACGCAACTCACGGAAGTCATCTGTTGTACTGGAGACATCTCTTCTTCAGTGGCATGAGAGGAATCTTTTTTTTTTTTTTTTTTTTTTTTACCAAGTACGTGTATTGGTACATTGTATACATAATGATCATAATCAGCATAGTTATTTTGTACCTGTATATGATGTATCTTGGCTTTCCCCCCTCTAAGAGAGGAATCATTTTTAAAGAAGTTTTTTCTCACTTTTTCTGCTCCCTACATCATGACTTCCGTGTAAGTATGTGCCTTTATGTATTAAAATGTAGAAAGTACACCATATGACTCTTCGGTGAGTACTTTTGGGTCATAATGATGCAATATCCAGGCCAGAGATGGTCAAACAATTCTAGGTTGCCAATAAAAGTCACAGAAAATAATGTTTTCTAGATTGATTTATCCAAGAACAGAATGTGAGAAAGGCCGTCATCTCACTGGGAGTTCTGAAGCCAGATTCTCAGTTGTCAATATGACCCAGAAACAACAGCTTTCACATTGTCTATTAAAATATTGTATAAACTTCAGTGAAAATAAAAACTACATGCCTAAATTCGTCCAGAGAATAAAACCGTAGAATATTTTTGTGGACTCTTTAAAGCATTCTCAATGTTTCATATCATAAGCAAGATGAAAACAGCCTCTTTTAAAGGCTAGAAACTTAAACCACAGTGTTATAAATTTGGCACTTACAAATTACACAAAGGGGGAAGTTAATGTATTTGTTGCTTTATATGAAACATGTAGCTTAATTCAAGTAAATTGAAAAATACGTATTTTAATATCCAGGCAATGTTCACAGATTGTTTAATTTCTAACACCTTTCTCACCAACACCTGTGTTACTCTGCCTGGCTACTCGTTGTGAGTACATGGTCAGCTCAAAGGTGATACTGCTCCTGGCCACTCAGCTTCATACACTCAGGTTTGTTTTGCTGTTAACCGAATCAAAGGAGGCCATTTATTTTGGTTAAAAGGAAAAATGATTTATTCAAAACTATCTCTGAGAAAAGGGAGGGGCCCATTTCCCTCCTATCACCATCTCACCTTGTACAGGTGGTAAGGTTCTTTTACAGTAAGGAAAGAAAGGACGGGGCGCAGTGCTTTATGGCTGCCAGCCCCCTTCAACACATTTTCCCCCTTCTCATAGAAAAGAAACTGGGCTCAGGTCTCCTGAGGCCAACATTTACATATTCTACATACTCTGTCATTGCTTTGGGGCTGAGGGGAGGAGGGTGTGTTGGCTTTGTGCTCAGCAGGAAGAAATCTGGAGAAGTTGCTTATCTCTAAAAGAAAAATAAAATCTAACTTTTCATATTCATCTAACTTTTCACAGCGCTAACATTTATTTATATTATCTCATTGAGTTTCAGCTTCCTAACTATAGATAGAGGTAACTACCAACTTTGTAGGTTTGGTATGAGAATTAATTAATATAAAGTATTGACTGTATTCGACATAACCTACAAAATATGTTCTCAGTAGTAGTATAATAGGCAACTGAGTTAGGTAGAAGTTAATAAGCAGTCAGACAGGGACAGGTCCTTGAGGAGTCGGTGCAGAGGATGACAGCACATCAGAACTGAGGCTGGAGGTGCATCTGAACAAGGCCTATATGCCTCCCTAAGGGATAAACAGTAACTTGGAATTATACTGTAATTAGCACCACCTACTCCAGACAGGCATCAGATGCCCAGGTGGGTGACTAGAATGTCTGCATCCATCCCTTCTCAAAAGTGTTTCTGTTCTTTCTATGTGCAAAGTTAGAGATGAGCTAAAGTTAATGATGTTTTGCTGTATACCTTCACTATGTGCCTCCCTCCCCTATTGGATCTATATTAGCTAAGGGGTTGTACTTGTAATCTTATTGGTTGATTATAATTTGACCCACGTTGTAACCACCTCATGATCTTGCTCTATAGAACATTCTTGAAGAAGTGGCCTCTGTGTTAATTTACTTTTAGTAGCCCTCAGGAGCTCTCTTAATAAGCCTGTTCTACTCTTAACCTCCATGGTCCCTTGGAATTCATTGTTTAGTATTTGGCAGACACAAACTTGGCACATCTGAGATCTAGCAAATAGGGAGCTACAGTTCTATATTGGTAGGAGAAGTAACTGTTATCTCCTTCACTGTCATATCAGGGGGTTAAAGAGTGCAACTGCATCCTCATTGCACTAGTTAACTTAGTGTTTCACATTTCTAAATAATGATTTGATTGAATTCAGTTAAGCATGTCAGTTCAATAGGTTAAAATATATAAGAGCACTTATTAAGGAGAAAAACATTAAACTAAAATAGAGGAATGAGCTGGGGATTTAGCTTAGTGGTTAGAGTGCTCACCTCGCAAGTGCAAGGCCCTGAGTTCGATCCCCAGCACCAAAAAATAAAATATAATAAAATAAAATAGAGGAATGAACACAGCATATTTTCAAAAAGGGAAAAGACTTTGTACCAATAATACTAAAACATAAAAGTTGAAGTCAAAACTTTTAAAAATCAAAGAAAAAAAAACTTTTCTAAAGTTACAATACACAGAATAGGCAAAAACTATGACAAAAAGTACACACACACACACACACACACACACACACATGAATACATATGAAGACATAAGTGCTGTGATAGTTGATTTTATATGTTGACTTAACTGGATCCTAGGATGTTCTGATTTCTGGTTAAACATTATTTCTGATGTCTCTTTGAGGGTATTTCTGGGAGACTGGCATTTGGTGGACTGAATAAAGAGGACTGCCCTTCCCGGTGTGGGTGTCTACCAACCAAAACACTGAGGGCCTGAATAAAGCACAGAAGGACTTTCTGGTTCTCTTCCTGGCTGCTGGAGCAGAGACCTTGATTTTCTACTGCCCTCGGATTTCTGGTTCACAGGGCTTTGGATTCAGAGATTGAAATCTCTACCTTTAACTACAGGCTTGGAAACTATGCAACCAGTTTTCCTTGGTCTCTCTCTCTCTCTCTCTCTCTCTCTCTCTCTCTCTCTCTCAATCAATCAAGTACAGCATTATCAGCTGCACTACACCCAGAGCCCCAGACCTGTTTTAAGAGTTAGGACTATGAAAATAAAGAAGGCAGTGAAGTTCCTGTGGTCATGGAGCTTATATTTTATGTAGCAAGAAGATGGAAAATAACCTAAACTATTTACTATAGTACTAATTGCTACGAATATGATAATTCTATGAAAGATAGCATAATAGTAAGTTGGATGAGAAGACAGAGGTAAGTACAAATTGCATAGTCTGGAAAAAGATACTTAGCATTTGAGATTTGAATGATAAGAGTGAATTAGATTGCTATGTGTAAAGCTGCAGAATATTAGGTATTCATAGAAAAGATGCAGTATTAATTTGAGGCATAACATTGGGGTAAACACATATCATACTTTTTTAATGTAAATCTGTACTTTAGAATTATAGTAGCTGGCTGTGCATCTCAGTAGCTGTACCTGGGGAATACAAAAGGCAATCTTTGTGTTTACTTAGTATGATGAACAGCAAGGTATATATATATGTGCAAAAGTGACAAACTGGAATTTTTACCCACATAATGCCCCATGTAACATTTTCGAATGTGTTTCCCTGAGTGTGGGAGGGGGAGCAAAATACACCCGCACAATTCTTCTGTTATATAAACACATACTTTACCATAATGGAATGTGGGTGTGGCTCACAGTAGCTGGGCCTGGGGAAACCTGGAACGCACCTGTGCATTCACCCACTTGGCAGACGAATGGCAAGGTGTGTCCAGGAGCTCCAAAGCAGCAACAGATGAGTTTTACCCACAAAATGCTCATTGGTTTTTTTTTTTGCAGGGTGTGTGGGTGGAGTTGCTGAAGATCAAACTCGGGGCCTTGTGCTTGCTAGGTAAGTGTGCTTCTACCACTGAGCTAAATCTCCAACCCCCAATGATCATTGTTAAAATTCTCAGGATTTGTTAAAAAATGTTTTCTTTTGATTTTTCTGGTACAAGTGACTCAGTTCAGTACAACGGCTCATGGAAAACCAGATTTGCAAGTTTTGGAGGTCAAAAGTGAATCATGAGGTGACTCCTGCATGGATGATGATGACTCTGACTTTGGCCATGCGAGCCAAAGTTCTGTGACAGTGAAATGGAGCAAGAATTGACCGATACAGACACGGAGGATGCAGACCTCAATTCGGATGATGAAGAAAACAGCAACGTAAGTGCATATTTGACTCTTCAAAATGTACGGAATGGTGACACAATCAAATAGAATGATCTAATGTTTGAACTGGGTGGGTGTGGAAATACAAAGAGGATCTAGGCAGGGGTGAAACCTACTGGAGGGGATGCCAGCACTGCTTTTCCATGTTGGAAATTATTTGTAACAGATGAAATGCTGCAAGATGTTGTGAAATACTCAAATGCGGAACTGCAAGTAAAACGGCCTGTATGCACCAATAGCAACACTCAAAAATGCGTTTACTATGACACTTCACTAGCCGAACTGAAAGAGCTCATAGGTCTGCTGTACTTGGCAGGGCTTTCTCATGGCAATTGCAGGAATATAAAAGACTTCTGAAGTGATGGGTGTGGCCTTAAGGTTTGTGGTTTCCTGAATCCATCACTATTGATGAACATCTTGCAGCATTTCATCGTCGCTGTAGCTTTAAGCAGTATATGCCAAAAAAGCCTTCAAAATACTGTATAAAAATATGTGTCCTGGCAGCGGTGAAGACCTATTATGCTTTCAGTTTAGAAATTTATCCTGGAACTCAGCCACCAGCTCTTTATTCACTGGGTAATAAACCGAATGATGTTGTGAACAGACTTGTTGCTTCCACCGCCCACACTAATTGGAATGTGGCATGTGACAATTGGTTTACCGATTTCCAGTTGATGTCACAGTTGCTAACAGAGCACAAGCTGACCAGCCTAGGGAGTGTACACAAGAACAAAGCAGAAATTACAAATGAAATATTGCAATTTCAAAACAGAACTGTATAGTACTATTTTTGGATTTCAGAATGATATAACGTTGGCCTTGTATATAGCAAAGAAAAACAAACTGGTACTGCTAATGTCTACATATCACCATGATGGAAATATTGATAAACTTTGACAAAACTGAAACCTGGGGAAAAAAAACAACTGAAGTCTGAGATGGAAACTCTCTACAACAAAACCAAAGACAGACTCAGACTAGATGTTTTTGATGAGTTATGCAGCAACTATGATGTCACTTGAAACACACAGTGTTGACCAATGATTGTGTTTTACTCAATGCTAAACCTGTGTGGCATGAATAGTTTGGTAGTTTACAAAGAAAATAACAAGTGCAAAATACCACAGGGACATTTTCTTAGTGGATTGGGACTGGAACTCATGAGACATCATTTACAGCAGAGGAAGCACAAAATATTTCTGACCAGGGAACTACACAAAAGAACTTTGGAGCACACTGTTAAGACGACAGGTGAATAAGCAGGCCCAGCATCACAAAGACCTACTACAACAACAGGGAATCCAAGAAGATGTCAACTGTGCCCTATAGAAAACTACAGGGAAACAAAACTCACGTGCTATCAGTGTAAGCGATACTTGTGCATGGAACATGCAGGTGTCATTTATGAAGATTGCCTTAGGTGTGGCAGTTGAAGCAAAGATTATTTCTGTGGTAGATTTTTATTTGTATTTACAATGTAGTTCATATAAGTTTTTATTTCTAATGTTATCTTTCAGGTTTCATAAGTAAACAGCTGATGTGAAAATTTTGAGGTCTATTCTAAGCACTCATTTCATATTTGATATGTTATTTTATTGATATCTTATTTTCTTGTAACGTGCATATTGTACAACATAATAGGAAGCTCCTAACAAAAGAGGAAGACAAGAGAGGTGACAAGAATGGCCTGCCACACAAGAAATGACAACTAAGCATATGTTCTTTCAGTGAAAATGAGACGTGTGTGTGGATCATGAAGTTGTCATGTGAGAAGACAGCCTTGGGGGTGGCAGTTGAGCATTATTTCTGTGGTGGACCTTTGTTTGTATTTACATTGTAGTTCATGTAGGATTTTATTCCTTATGTTATCTTTTAGGTTTTGTAAGCAAGTAAACAGCTGGTTTGAAAATGTCAATGTTTATTCTAAATGTTCAATACATATTAAGAATTTAGTACTTTATTTTATTGATATTTTATGTTCTTGTTAACTACACATTGTTTAATATAATAAGAACCTCCTGACAAAACAGCAAGGCCAGTGAGATGTCAAGTATGTCTTACAAAAAACACAGGAAAGCAAAACACACACTCTGTCAGTGTAACGACACATATGTATGGAACGTGCTGTTGTTGTGTGTGAAGACGGCCTCAGGTGTGATAATTGAAGAAAGATTATTTTTGCTGTAGAGTTCTATTGATATGTTCATTGGAGTTCATCTAGGAATTTATTTCTGTTGTTATTTTTAGACTTTGTAAGCTAAACAGTTGTTGAAAATCTTGATTTTTTTATGAACACTCAATAAATATTAAAAATTCAATACTTTATTTTTTTATATTTTTCCTATGAAGTACTCATTGTTTAATATAATAAAACTCATAAAATTAAAATTAATAATGCAGCAATAGAAATACTCTAGAGAATAAGCATGGGTATTATGCACCTACCACAATGCTCCTTTAACATAAAATTGGTGTTATAACCCTTAAATAAATATAGAACACAAAAACTACGTAAGTGCCTATTACAACTATAAAATTCATTCTTATGTAGATGACATAGATTAAAATGGCAATCTAATCCTTTTTTCAGGGTATCAGTATGATGGAGATATAGGTGTTTTTTTTTCCCTTCATTTATCATTTTAGTCTAAAATTATATTATTTCATGCCAAAAAAGGAAAAAAAAACCTTAGTGGAATTAAAAATAACAAACACAACCCCCATATCTCATCGACACTTGTCATATCAGAGTATAGCATATCGAGTCTATTGCATGTCATTTTAATTGCTGTGATTTTTAAATATTTAAAGAAACTGAAGTAATAGTGGAATCATCAGGCATTCCATTAGTCACTCCTAAACCTTTTAACGTTGTTATCTGATTCCCCTTCTCTTGCTACTCCAGTCAAATTTCTCTCTCACAATCATTCCCTAGAACACAAACAACAAATCTATCATAATTTTCATCCTGCACTCTTTAAATTTTCATCAACATCCCCTTCCGGGAAGCAGGCATCTTGCAAGAAAGCAATAAGCTTGTTTTCAAAATGATCTCTCCCACTCATGTGTCATTTCGTATCTATTCTCTTCTCCTCTGTTGCCTCTACACCAAAACAATCGGAAATAAAAGTGTAAGATTTCTATGAACATTCAAAGTGTACATGGTGTGTCTGTCAGAATAGCCTCACTTATAGGTTACAGCCTGTCTCATGCCTGTTCAAAAAATGCAATTAGTTTCTGGAGGTCCAAAGTCAAATACATTGTCTTAGAAAGTAGTTTTAGAGCAAGCCACAAAGCTCTCTACTTGGTAATTTAAATGACTGACCGCTCAATTTATGGGCATTCCTAGCAATAAAATTCAGCCTGAACTTAATAATAGCACATTTTATGTGACAACGATGACAATTACAATCTATAGTTACTGCAGTCGCCCTTTGGTCTAGGGAAAAATGACAGTATTAATTATACACATTTGCCATTTATCAGACTTAACTTGGCAGGCGATTGAGCCCAGGACTATCTTCAACTTGACTTCTACATTTACCATTTTCGAATCCACTGAAACGAAGATAATTACAATACAGAAAAATGAACGGATCCTTCTTTCACCACTGTTATCTTGATTTCATATACAGTATAGTTGTTCAATCACATTAAATTTATACCACTTGCTTAAAATCTTGTTTATTTTCTAAACTCTACAGCAAAGAACAATATTTCCTACTATAGCAAGTAGGTCTGTATAGTATGGCATATGCAATTTTGGCTAAATGCAACTTTCTCATTTTTACTTTATATCTTATTTTTATATTTGGATTTTGGGGGAGTCTTGGATCCTTATTATTTTATTTCCTCTGCTAGTTCATGATACTGATAGGTTGAAAACTAAAATTGTTTTAAAACTTAAAATACTACTTAAAGGACTTAAATGTGGCTCTTAAATAGTCTTTTAGTCAATTATTTTTATCAGTCATATTTAATTACATTATCTATCTTATTCATGACTTTTTTGGCCTCTGTGTACTTTGCAAATACACAGTATGCCATTAACATTCAAGACAATTATAAAATCACACTTGTTTAATTCTGTTTTCAGAGCTCTTCACCTTTTTCTCAGAAGATTTAGCAAATTCCTAGTTACTGGACTTCTGTTGTACTTTTATAGGCATTCTTTCTTGAATTCTCATAAAACTCTAAGAAACATACCATTTTAGAAATAAGAATATTTGGAGGTTTAGAAAGATTAAGCAACAGTAATATCTGAAATTAGAAATTGTAGGTTAGGCCTCCAAAAGGAGATGTGTGGCTTGAGATATGATCAAGGTATAAAAAATCAAGGAGCTTCAACCATTGCTAGTCCCTCTGATTCTGCCATTGCTAGTCCAAAACATGTGGTAGGGAAATCTCTTATGTAATAATGTCAATCCAGAGAAAATTGAATATGTAGAAGAAATACTTTGAATGAATAGAATTCTCAAGAGATTTCTGATCTATACAGGCATGTGTTATACGGAAAGCACATTTTAATGGTACATTTTCGATATACATATTGATAACATTCATCTTTGGGGATTTGTACCTGTACATGATATACCTTGTTGCTTCTTTTTTTCCCATTCCCCTCCCCTCACCCCCTCCTCCCTCTCTATTTACAATAGCTTTGCTTCCATTTTTTCCTTCCATTTCTTATTTCTCTTGTCCCTCTGTTCCTTTCCCCCTCTCTTGTTCCCTTTCCCATTTGGACACTTTCTTCCCTCGGAAAGCACATTTTAAAGATAGTAAAGAACATGATCTTGCTTATACATGGAATGTTAAAAAAAAAAAAGGTTGAACTCATAGAAACAGAATACAAGACTGGCTGCCAGGTTAATGAGAAGTGGGAAAAGTATGGAGATGATGGTCAAAGAGCATTAATTTTCAGTTACAAGATGAATGAATTCCATTAATCTATTACAAAGCATGGTGATTATAATTAATGACACTCTATTAAATGCTTGAAATTTACAAAATTTTTTCATCATGCATACACACAAAGTAACTCTGTAATGTAATGGATATGTTAATTAACTAATCTGGAATGATTCTTTACAATATATATGTTTGCCAAATTATGTTGCACACCTAAAATATATACAATTCCATTTGTTCAGTATACCTTAATAAGTCTGGGAAGTGTAAAAGAAAATAAGAAAACTGCAACTAGAGCTAACTCTATAGTTACTTCTCATAAAATCTTTGGAAAGATACTGAACTTATATCCATCTCAATTTTTTCATCTGTAGTAATAATAGGATTGAATTAGACCTTGTATTGGTCAGAGTCCCTCCCACCCCAGGACCAAAGAGCTGACATGTACAATTTAAAGGAGAAACGTTTATTATGGCTCATGATTTCAAAAGTTGCAGTTCATGGTCAGCTGGTTCCAGTGCAAACATAGCAAGGCAGAAGGGCATGGGAGAGTAAAACTGCTCAATTCTTGACAGGCCAGTAAGCCAGGAAAAAGGTAGGAGAGCAAGAGGAAGGGGCTGGGAACAGAAATATGCTCCTCTTGGGTATAACCCAAAGACCTGATTCCTCCAACCAAGGCCCAACACCTAGTGATACATTCAGTTAGGAACTCACCAGGAGATTCATCTGTTGATGAAGTCAGTACCCCATGATCTAATTGTCCCCCAAAATTCCCACCTTGGGCTTAAACATGAGACTTTTCCAAGACATTTTATATCTTGTGCTCAAATAGTGGTGAGTCCAGAGCCAGGAGGGACTTCAAAGCAGCTTTTTCTTCTCACATTAAAAAGAGAAAAACATCAAATAAATGTACTATATTTGGTAGGTTTTGGGCGAAGATCAGAGACTTTTGGAAAGTCCTGTACTTTTTGTCCACAAATTGGAGAACAGAGTCTAATATCCCTAATAGGCCCATGATACCCAGAGTAGAGTCCCTCCAAAAAATGTCTACTTATATCTTAATCTTTGAAACCTATAGTATGTTAACAAGCCAAAAGGACTTCGAAGAGATGATTAAGAATATTGAGTATAAGAGATTATCCTGGCTCTGAGATCAAATATAGCAGAGCTTAGATGCTAAAGTGAGAAACTTTAGAATTAAGGGATCCTGTTCCTGGAATGGTTCTTTCATCATGGTATTTGGTCAGAGGCTAGGTCATATCTTCATTTTGTTGTACTTCCAGAAATAGTAAAAGTTTGTAGAACAGTGAGGAGTATTGAAAAAGCAAAAACTTCATAAATATATTGTAAGGCATTTATTCAGTGCTCTGCAGGGAAATAGAAACTGTAATGTACATATAATTACAAGTAGGCTCACGCAATCATAGAGATTGTTATACTTAACTCCGATGTCAACTCAAATGGATTAAGAAATGCCTATGGATTATGGGATCCTTTTTTGGGTGTATCTGGGGATGATTGACATGTGGACCACAAACTGAAGAGAGAAGACCGACCCTGGATGTGGGTGGCACCAACCAATAGCCTTATAGCCTGTATGAATAAAAAGGGAAAGAGGGATGCATTTCCGTTTGCTTATTTGGAGCTCCAGTCTTCACTATTGCCTTTGGACACACTACTCTCCAGTTTCTTCATGTTTCCAGAACAAACTCTTCAGCCTTCCATAGCAGAACTTTTGCCTTTCCAATAGACTCTGCAGTGAGCTTCAGGCCTTCAACATTTTACTGGATTTTCTGACTCCTCAGCATGTGGACAGCTATTTTGCATTATTCCACCCCTGATTCTGCAGTCAGCATTGAAAGCCTACTTAGAAAATCCTTTATATGTTGTATGCATTTTATATTATCATATTATATTTATATCTAAATCTCTAGTGAAACTTCATTGAGCAGAGACTGAGAATTTCCCCAGTCTGTGGTCTGAAAGCTGGAGATCCAGGGCATCTGGTGGCATAGTTCTGTCTGAGTCCAGAGGCCTGAGAACTAAGGGAGCCAATGGTGTAAGTTTGAGTCCACAGCCAGAAGAAAATCAATATCCCAGCTCAAATCCTCAGAAAAGAGAAAATTCATCCTTCCTCTTCTGTTTAAATCTATTCAAGTCCTTGGTGAATTAGATTATGCCCACTCATACTGGAGAAAATTCAGTGGAATCTTTGTTGTGTCTCCTGGTGGAAATGTTTCTTCCTTTGAACTAAGACCTCTAGGCCAACAGACCATAGTAGCATCACAGGAAAAGAAAGCAAAAACCTTGCTAAGTTTCCATTTGTAAGATTATAGTGAGTGTGATAGTTAACTGATTGTGTCAACTTGAGCAGGAAATGACCAACAAAATCAGCATAGTCCTGAGTGTGGCTGAGGGGATTTACTGAAAACAGAAAACCCACCCTCGGTGTGAGTGAGAGCAACCAATAGGCTTTTAGTCTGAATGAAATAGAAGGGAAACAAAGAAAGAGGTCTTGCTTCTGTTTCTTCAGAGGTGTGCCTGTCTTCACCCTCACCTTGGACATTGTCTCCTGGCTTCCAGGGCAGACTCTTCAACCCTCCAGCACAGACTCTTCAGCCTGCCATCGAAGACTCTCCAGCCTGCTGATACAGACTCGCAGGGGACTCTACAGTGAGCTCAGGCTTTTGATTTTTAACTGGGTTCTTTGGAAGTCCAGCACACTGACAGCCCTTTTTCACTCCGCCATATCTGACTCTGTGGGTGGCCATTGTAAGACAATCTTGTAAATCCTTATATATTTACATATCTTACATTAAATCTGTTTCTCTAGTAAACACTGACTGATACAGTGACTGATAGCACTTCTGTTTCTACCCATTGATTGCTGGATGAGTGAATGGTAACTAGAAGAGAAACCATACCACATTGTGGTCGTTAATTCAGAGCAAGTACACCCTTCTAGAGACCGTGCCAAAACCTTGCAAGATAACGTTACCTGGCTATAACTGAGTCTTTAAAAGACCTTGCCACAGTTCCATCAAACCAGCTGCTTCTGGATGATGGGAAACACGGTAAAACCAAAAAGCATCATGCACACGGGCCCAGTGCCCTATTTTTTGCTGTGAAGTGAGTTCCTTGCTCAAAAGCAGAATTGTGTGGGACACTATTACAGGGGATAAGGCATTTTGTAAGTACATGTAGTATAGGTGGCTAAGTTAGATAGAAATTAATATACAGTCAAAAAGGGACTGGGCTCTTAAGGAAGTCAACAGAAAAATAGAGACACCAGAATTGTGGCTGGGGACCCATCTGAAGAAGGCCAGGCCTCAAGATAAAGTCACAAAGGCCAGACTTGCATACTTTCCTAAGAGATGAATGAAAACCTCAGATTATGCTGTAATTAGTACCACCCAGTCCACTAAGCCCACATATGCCTCAGACAACCCAGGTGGGTGACCAGAACACCAGGACCTATCCCTTCCCAAAACGTTCCTTTTTTAGAAGCCACAGATAAGCCAAGGTTAAGGAGACCAGCCACGTACCCTTGTTACATTCACCACTTCCCTGGTGGATAAGTATAAACTAAGCAGCTATACTGAGGTACCTTGGCTCACAAACGCTTTTGTTTGCAAACAATTTGGTTCACAAACAGAAGCTTTTGTCAAATTTTGGGTTTTGTTTGTGAACTCTGCATTGAGTGACAAACAAGGCGGCGGCCATTTTTTCCTGCACAAACATGAGTGTAGTCACCATTTCTAGAATCATGGAATGAATTAAGTTTGTGAACTGAGGCACCACTGTACTTAAAATCTTACAGGTTGATTGTAGTTTGACCCACGTTGCACCCACATAGTGACAAAATGTATAAATTACCCCGACAAAGGGTCTTGGTGGCACTCAGGACCGCTCCTGTCTCTTAGCAGCTGTTCCTCTTCTCCAATAAAACCTTCCTACTCTTAACTTCTTTTGTGCTTTGGAATTCATTCTGTGACTTCAGGGAACATCAACTCAGCACATCTGACATCTAGCAAGTGGGAGTAATGTTTCTCCAATACCACATAGGTGGTGGTTCTGGCAGAAGCACTGGTTTTTGCAAGGAAGGTAAATTCATATCCAGAGTGCCTCTTCCAAGAAAAACAAACTTCTGCCCCTTCCACAGTGAGAGAAATCCAATATAATCAGTCTGTCGGGAGGTAGCTGTGGGATCACACTGGGGAATGGTGGCATAAGACAGCTTCACTAGTGGTCTCAGTGCTGGCAGGTTCAACACCCAGGAGTGATCATAGTTCACCTCGGTGAGTAGAAGTCTACTTTGCTAAGGCCATTCACAACAGCCTCTCTCCCTGTCACGTGACGCATTCATTCATGGGCCCACTGGGGTGTGACGAGGGCACCTTGGAAAAGAAAATGCCTGCAGAGATAGCTGTTCAGTCTCTCAAGTGCCCTGGACTTCACCTAAGAACCTAATCTAGCTGCAGCCATTTAGCCTGCCTGGAAGATACTATCTTTGGAAGTCAGATTAACTAATTCTTATGGTATCTGAAAAGGAAACTGTGAAGAGAAGTGAAGAAACGCTTCTTGTTTTTTCACATTCCTGGTAGCTACCATTTCTGCAATAACATTGAGAAATTTTAAGGTTTAAAATTTACTAGAGTGACTTTTAATATGTCCCCATTTTCTAAAACTGAAAGATAAAGAAGAGTTTTATGTCAACATTTTGCCTTAAAATGATTACTCTTCTACAATATAAGAAGAAAATAAAATAGAAAATAGGTTTGACAACATCTGTGCATTTAATTTAAGAGATCAATTTAAATTAAAAGAATATATATTATATATAATGTATACTTTTAATATATTACACACATATACATATATGTCTTTAGATATTTTTAAGGAGCATGTTTATGATGTTACATGTTCTAGTAAATCTCATCTAGTCTACAGAAACTCTCAAAATTCCTTTCTTTACATCTGTAAATACCACCTGAAAAATCTGCTTTTCTTTTGCCTGGGTCTAAGAAAAATGGCTTGTAAACAACAAGCTAACTTCACTTTAGATATTTCCTGCCAACTCCATTGATTTCACCAAAGGCTCCCGGGTTTAGAGAATAAAAAGCAACCCAGATGGTTTTGAAAAGTAGAAGTGGGATTTGACTTTTAAGTGTCTAAATTAGATGAACCAGATGCATCCCACATTGAACAAAGAGGAAATCAACACAACCGTTTGATGAAACTTCAAAAGCCTGCCGCTTTCATTCAGGGCACAAGTTTTCCCACTGCAGACCAGAAGCTGAGTACATTCAGTTATGGCAGAGTCCTAGAGCAGGAAATAGAAGGGACAGAAAAATCAATTTATTGAACACTCTGACCTCACTCTGATGTGCAACGCAGCAAAGCATGATAGTACAAACCTATAATAAATGCCTCTGATCAGCCTAAAAACTGTCGTTGGCAATAAAACAAAGCGCGAAGGAAAGGGATCAAGAATTAGTGACTATCTGACTGGTTTAATTGGTACAGATGTCCCAGATTTTAATTCAAATCAGAGATAAGCTGTTCGTGTGGGTCTTTTAAATTTTTTTTCTGAAAAATTCCTCCCGTGAAAACTACTTGAGTGATCATTTTTAACACTGTCCACTAAGATTACATGGATTTGTGAAGTCATTTTAAAAGCAGCAGCTGAATGGGCTGTCCCTGTAAGAATTCTGGAATTGGAGATTCTTCGTTTGTCCCGAACTTCCTTGGAAGTTGGGACTATGTTTTATTCTCCTACCTAAAGAGCCTGGTAATATTTGGAACAGGAACGGTACACAATAGTTATTTAAAGCATGAATATTCGAATAAACACATAAGACATCAAATAAACTAAATGGGAATAATAATATACATACACACTATAAAATTGGAAAATTCTTAAAAGGGGATTTTTAAGTATGTTTTAAAATATAATTTCAGAAGAGTAGAGGGATAGTTAAGGTAAATTCTCTCATCTCTGATTTTTATTATTCTGGTAATCTATCTGAGGTCTCTTCAACTACAGTTAGAGGCCAAAGAAAAGGAATTAAAAACTCATATACAATTTGAATGTAACAAAAGAAGTTATTTTTTCAAAACTTTCTTGGAAACATCTTCAAAACCAGACACCGCTGTAGAATCATCCTAAATTGAATTTGCAGGATACTCTTTATCTGAGTGTCTTCAAACCCAAAAATTTTCTCAAAGTGTCTCTGATGGGATTGTCAAGCTCATTTTCCCTTCAAAAAATACTAGGTTTCTGTGTGCATGAACACACACACACACACACACACACACACACACACATGCACAATGATAGCAGATAACCAGTGAGGAGGAAAGGGATAGAAAGAAATAGCAAAAGAGGACTGCACAGTAAGGGGATTTTCCCAAAGACTTGTAGGAGGAACCGTTCCATTAGGTTTTAGGTAAACGATAATAATAGTAAAAGTTACTTTGGAACCAGGATTTGTAGTACAATAAAATAAACCTGGGACTTTATGGTCTGATCCGTATTGTAAAGGCATTATCAGTGTTTACTAAGATAATCTGTTCCTAAAAATAATTCTTTATATGATCATTATGAATAAATACTTTAAACCAACATTAAGAAATAGTCTGCTGTTTAGGACTCCCCCACTGATTTCATTCAGAGGTGCTTTGAGAAGTGTGTATGTGTGTGTGTGTGTGTGTGTGTGTGTGTGTGTGTTCATTTTGCTGCTTACAGCTATATATATTTGAACAAAATATCTCCAGAAATTTATGAATATAAGCAATTTATATTTTATTCTTTGGCAAACACAGACGTAGAGCCTGTAAGTTCTATAAGTTTACCACGAACCCTGAATGAGCAAGTATTGAGCCATTGCTCTTAAAGGAAATACAAGGTTAAGTTCCTATGAACTTCTGATCATGGTTTTATAAGCCAATTAAAACGTGACTTAGTTTTATGTGTGTTTTTGTTCAGAGATGCCTGACTTAATATATATTGTTGATTTGTTAACATCGAAATTCCAAACCAGGTATGGTGTAGAGTACCCGTAATCTCAGCATTTGTGAGGCTGAGGCAGGAGGATCGCTGTGTTCTTAAGACCAACCTTAGAACATAGCGAGTTCAGGGCTATTCTGAACTATAAAGTCAGATCTTGTCTCAAAAAAAAAAAAAAGAAAAGAAAAGAAAAAGAAAAAAGAAATTCCACCCAATAACATTATAGCTCATATCTGAAAGAATAACTATTTTGGTGATCATTGCACAGCCCTGTGATTTATAAAATTAACGATTTTAATAATGTGTTGTATGTTTTGAAATCATGAAAAGAAATTTTAAATGTTCTAACCTTAAAGAAATGATAAATATGTGAGGAGGTGGCATGTTAATCATGTTAATTTAATCATTATACTATATATAATCAAAAAATACTCATAAATATATCTAATTATTATTTGTCAATAAAATAAAAATTATAAATTCAGTATTAAAGGGCATGGAGATACAACCATCCCTATATGTTTTATTTGGGCAAGTAGATTGCTATAAATATCTGAAAAATAATCTGAAATTTACCTATTAAGTGTATGTACTTGAAGGAGTCCTACTTTCCCGAAACTGTTCTATCAGTTAAAGAATCAACATAGAAGGTTGCATGTTCACACGCATTTGTTGGAGTACAGTGACTCCCGAATGGATGTCCATCAGTAGAATATATTATGAACTATGAGGACACACGAGAGACATAGAAAACGACGCATGGGAACATAAAGAAATACGTAGGAAAATACGTTCCAGGTCATCAGCAATAATTACTTCAACTAAGGTGAAATCAGGAGATGGCGAAAATTCCCTGAAAACGCACCACTCAGCAGCCCACCAAAATGGCATCCGTTTAAATACGAGACCAGAAACAAGGAGGAGGAGCGTTGCTTTGGACTGCAGCTGGCGACGTGCACATCTGGCACCTCGAATCTTCTGCCGCTCCAGGTTTGGATGCAAATGACCATGGAAGCCCTGAAAGCGGAGATTTGGGGGTTACAAGTAAATTTTACCTAGTAGTCAAATTCCCAAACATAGAATGCAATTGGACCTCGCTTTTTAAATCTCTGAAATCATTCATGTGCAACGGCTGTGTTTCAGCACGCCTGACAAACGGAAGGAAACATAGTCTGTCTGTAAAACATGCCCCCTTGCTCCTCTACTCTTTATGTGACATGTCCGGACATCGTGCAATGAGAGGCTGCTCACAGATTTCAAGTACTGAAGTAGCACACTCAGCTTTGCGGTTTAGGAAGGGCGCCGTCTGCAGCTTCAGCCCTGCAGTTTTCCAGCTAGAGACCTGTGTGGAAATGATCCTTTACCTGAAAGCTCTGGGAATCAGCAGCGTGCTGTGGCTGGCTCAGTGGGGGGTTTTCTCGGTAACACCCCATTTGCAACACTCTAAGAATGTTGTTGAGGAGGAAAGGCACAAAGCCAAGGAGACACAGTGATTAATAAGAGTCACAGTTAAATTCCCAAGGTTCCTGCACACGGTGGAAGGGTCAAAAGTGAATAAATTTTCCTGACAGATTACTACCGTGAAGCTTTTTTTTTTTTTTAACACTCTCACAGCAGCATAATGCCAAGTTTTGCAAATTTCCATTATATGACCCTGATCTCAAAGTCAGGTCTTTGAGAATGAAACAATACAAAATTTTACAATCGATCAGCCTTAAATGAATCTTTAAAAGAAAAATAATAATGCCTTTTCCACGTGGAAGGAAGGCTTCAGGAAATTTCGTAATCATGGGGCACTGGCGGAGACCCTCAGATATATTTTCTTGGTATCTTTTCTATATATTTTTATATTCTGCTCGTTTTTCCTATATTAATTATTTGCAATGTGGAAATTGGTATGGGCAACTCACATACTTTCATAAAACCAAAAGTACTTCCTGGAATTTCTTTTATTTATTCCAACTTGTTTATAGCTACAATTGTCCTGCAGGAAATTGCTTGAAAGATCTTGTTACTTAGGGAGCCATATGTGGACAGTTTGAATTTAACAAGACTTGTAACCTGTATTTATGTTGCAGTTCTGTCCCTTGTACATTCCCCTGCCTGCCTCCCCCCACAACTCTGCACAGTCACTTACAACAAATTGCTTCTATAGGAAAAATCAAAGAATTTCTATCATGTTCCAATTCAAATTGGCTGACACAGAGAAAAGAAATGGAACTATCCTTCAAATTTTGTATCATAAATATTTCTTCTACTTCTGTTCAGGAGACTGAGAGCTACAGATGTATATGTAGCTAATAAATACTTGGATGGGGAAAAAATGATAGTTTAGCAACTTAGAGCTATGCTTGTGTGTGTGCATGTGCGTGTGTGTGTGTGCACATGTCTGTGTGTACCTACTTGCTTTCATGTCCCGATCAAGCCATAGAATGTTTCAGAAATTCTTAGACTAATCTTTACACTTAATTTTGGTATTTGTCACATTGTGAATATACATATTTTTTGCTTTACGACTGGCAACTTTCAGTTATATGAATTATCTAAAGAGAGATTAACCTAAATGCATTTCAATTTCGGTAACCATAGCAATTCCCCAAGTGGATATTAGGGTATAAGCAACATTTTATAAGGGTCCCCTTTGCCTTAAAGAAGTAGATTACAGGTTGATAACTATGTAATAAAATTTAAATAACCCCTAAGGAAGCACAATTTTGTTAGATACCATTTTATGTTTTAATTAAAGAAAACAGCTGACAAACTATATTGTTGCCAAAAACATTAACGAGGCTGCTGCTCTTTGGTGAAATTTCATTTGTGTGTTTGTGCATACGTGCGTGTCTATGTGAGTGTTTATGCGCATCCCTCCCACAATGTGCTCATTCACCTCCTTTTACTTCTACAAGACATAAGTGGAATTCCATGCATGTGAGGTTGGAATAATAATAATTACCAGAGTCATGGTTTAATATTAACCGTAAGTCAACTATCCTCCACCAAGTTTGCATAACCTACAAAGTCATGCCTAACCCGCTCCTGACTGTTTGACTTTGTGGTCTACTCATAGGCCCCAAAGAGTCTTTTTTTTTTTTTTTTTTTTTTTTTTGGTCAAGGACACCCGTGCTCTAGAACAAGATGGTATGAATAAAAAGCTATTAAAAAGCTGTTTATAATCTGTTAGGTCTCAACTCATCCCATGTAGGACACCAAGGTTACTATGCCAAAACCGTGTGTTAATGGATTTTTTTTTCATCATAGGTGTTTTAAAAGCTTGTGATTAGTTTATTTGTACCTTTACTCATTTTTTCTGTTTCTAACCAGCCTGTAATTTCCTCCGGGTTTTACAATGCTAGTTTCATGTGTGGCACAGTGGAAGGACTAAGTCATGTCTGTTGAATAATAACTGGCACTGATCTAGCAACTTGTCATCTAATACTCTTTCTGCAGACGAGAAAATGCGGGCAGAGAGTACATCAAATAAATTCTATTCTGATGGTTTCTGGGCAGAATCACTGGTCTGGGAGACCATAGGTTTTTTGCCTCAATGACTTTGCCCTCTGATTCCACTAAATAACCTCCAAGCAGGAAAGCTTTAATAAGACAGTCAGTGAAAAGATGTTTTGGCAGAAATGTCTGGATTTTTAAACTCTCTTGCCTTGCCAATCAATATTTTGTTTGAAGAATTTTTATTGCTCTACCGAACCCTGGTCTATATTCAGCCATGGAAACAAGAGTGTTCTTGAGCACATGTTTGCCCACACTTTTCAGATGAAGCACTTAGCACCCCTTGCTGACCTCACCTGGCTTTTTTGTCCTCTGCTGAGGTGGAGGCAGCTCGGAGGCTGGCCAGGCCTTTGGTCTAAGTCAAACCCAGGGAAGCGGGTGGACTGGGGGCTCATCCAAACCGCTATACTTTCACGTCCCTGATCTAAGCAACAACTTTTACCAATTTTGAAATATTGTTTTTTCAAGGAACTAGGCTACTTTCTTTCTGAATTTCGTGCCCCTTCCTTCTCTAATACTTAATGCATGGACCATGAGCACCCTCCAAGCAAATACAGCCTTGTAAGTACAATGTGATGGGGCCAAGATTCAGACTGGCTTGCTAAAGACACTTAATTCTATGGATTAAGGATGTAATGAATGATATTTGACAGAGAAGTATTGAATTATTCTCCAGCTTATCTATGTCAAAGATAAACAGAGCTGGACAGTAGTTAAGGATTTGGTGCAAGAACTATTGCAATGCAAAGTGGGAAATCTCATTAAGAACTGACCCTAATTCTAAATGCGGCAAGGACAAATGGGGAAGTATAGCTGAGGAGCAGGGCAGTGGCCAGTGGATAGAAAATTACTAAAAGTAACAACACGGGTTAGGGGTTCTTATTAAACTAATTTGTCAGAATTCTTGCTGAAGGCAGGCCAGAGTGATCAATTATTGAAGGTGAAAGATGAGAATTTGATCAGACACCAAGGATGGTGTGACAGCTAATTTTGGTATCAACTTGAATGGATTAAGAGACATCTAGTAGATTAGTGGAGCACAATTCTGAGTGTCTGGATAATTTATTTGTAAGGGCCCCCCCAAAAAAACTGAGGAGGGAAGATCCACCCCGGGTGTGGGAGGCACCAAACAATAGGCTTATAGCCTGGATGGAATAAAAAGGGAAAGAAGGAAGCTGCCCTCTTGCTTCTTTGGAGGAGCTCTGGTCTTTACCATCACCTTTGGACCATTGTATCCAGTTCTTTCAGGTTTCCAGGGCAGACATTTTGGCATTCCAATACAGATGCATGCTGGACTGGATCTGCTATTTAATTATATATATAATTGAATATATATATATATATATATATATATATATATATATATATCTCATTCTCCATAATTGAAGATATAAATTGAGATTTGCACAGCTAATAGGTAGCAGGTGGAGAGTTTTAATCTCAATGCTCTGGCTCAGAACTCGTGCTCTTAACCAACATGTCAGTATAGGACATCTTTCCTGATCTCGCCTTTCAAAACTCTTGTCTCCTGCCACCCCTGCACCCAAAGTCACCTTCCGGTACTGTATCCTCTGTCCCTGCCTTACCCTTTCATTTTGCTTTATTTCACTTAAAAACATCCTGTTGTCAATCCCTTCTGAGGATGAGGCTAACCGTACATTCTGATTGCTTGTGCCAGTTGCACTAGTGTGAAAATTCATGGCACATATTTCTCAACTGGTTAAATATTGTTATGGTTTGTGTCTAGATGTCCCTCCAAAGCCTCATGTGGTAAGAGATAGCTGGATCCAGAGTGTGTGATTACTAAATTAGTCCACTGATTGCTTTGGCATGTTCTGCTGGGACCAAGGATGTGACGCTAAGATTAAGGGTATTAGGATTAAGGGTGGGAGTACTGCCCACCCTAAAGCCAGGTAGCCTGCATAAAATATAAGATACAGGAAGAAGCTGGTTAGCCCCGCCTCTTTGCATTCCTTGCTTACCTTACTGTCTTCTGCCTGTCTACCATGCCACCCTGCCTGGGACCCAGCTGACTGTGGACTGAAACCTCTACAAACTGTGAGCCAAATAAGCCTTTCTTCCCCTAACTTTGATTGTTGGGTATTTTGTCCCAGCAACGAGAGAAAAGTAACTAAAACAAATATCAAAATTATGTGATTGTGATAATAAATTATATCATCATTCTAAACATGACTGTCTTAAAAAGTATTACAGTTCTTTGGCCAGAAATTTTTATCAGTCTGTGCATGCTCAATAATTGAGGCCACAAACCACACCCATTGCCAGGATTTTCTGGTATTGCAGGAGAGGCCCTGAGAATGGTTACTTATCTTATCTGTGAAAATGAGATAGTAAATCAGAAGAGAAAATTGTACGACATGACATTATTCAATCTAACTCTTAGGCCTAAAAAGACAAAATTGGATTAAGTAGATAGAGTATGCTGATATGTAGGCGTACAGCTGAGGAATAGCAAAAACTAAAAGTAAAAATGGTACTATAATAACATAGAGTGGCTTCCATTCCCATAGAAGCTTCTTGTTGTTAATAAAAGAATTCAACAAAATTGAAGGACACAATGTCCAGGCACAAAACTTAGCTATATTTTGATACATTATCCATGAACAATCTAAACATGAAATAAAAAAAAACAATTCCATTTACAATAGCACCAAATAAAATATAATACTTAGATAAATGAAGCAAGGAAGTGAAAAATGTGTAGACCAAAAACTGCAAAAAAAATCATTAAAATAAATCAAAGATATGAAAAATCGTATTAGTATTCACAGACTGCAAGACTTAATAGTTAAGATAGAAACTCTTGAAATTAGTTTAGTGTGATTCCAGTCAAAATCACACTTGCCTGTTTGTAGAAAATGAAAATTCATCCTGAAATACTTATACAGATAGAAATCATCCAGAATAGACAAAATGGTTAAAAAAAAGACCAAAGATAGGGACCACTGTTGTATACTTCACTACAAACAACAATCAAAATAATGTAGCATTAGCACATAGATAGATGCATAGTGGAATACAATGGAATTCAGAGTAGAAAAATAAACCCTTGCTATTATGATTATTTGATTTCTGACAAGGGTTTCAGTTATGTAAGATGAATAAGTCCTGGAAATCTGCGTACAGCATATTGCCTCGAGTTAATAACACTATATTGTGTACTTAAAAACATATTGCAGGTAGACCTCATGTTAAGTGCTTCTAGCATGCAATAAGGTGGAAGAAAAGAAACATTTAGAGGTGATGGACAGATCTATTACCTTGATTACTGTGATAGTTTCAGGAGTGTATGCATATGTTCAAACTAATCAAATTGTATACATTACATGTGAGCAGTTTCATGAAAATCATATATACTTCAATAAAGCTAATTAGAGAGCTTTATTCACAAGATACCAAGAATAGCATGATAGTGAGAATGTAGAGAAATTGGAATTCTCATATACTGCCAGTTGGAATGTAAAATGGTACAACTACTTTAGGAAATAGTTTGGCAGTACTCAAAAGGTTAAATACAGAGTTACTATATGAATCAGGAGTTCCACTTCTAGGTGGATACTCAAAAGAATTGAAAACATAAATCCAACAAAAACCTGTACATAAATGTTCATGGCATCATTATTCATAATAACATTAAAAGTCAAAAATACTGTTCATTAGTTAACAAATGGACAAACAAAATGTCATGTAACTCTAGAATAGAATATCATTTGCCCCTAAAAAGGACCGAAGTACCAATGCATGCTAAAATGTGGCTGAACCTTAAACATTATGCTAAATGAGAAAAAAGGCAAACATATTATTTTGTTTATATGAAAATCCATAGTTCTCAAATCTATGAACAGAGAAAGTAGATTAGTGGTTACCAGGGGTCTGAGTGAAAGCGAATGTGGAATTACTGCTGATCAGTATGAAATTTCCTTTTAGGCTGATAAAAATGATAAAAATTATATAGTGGCATTGATTGTACGACTTTGTGACTGTACTAATAGTCACTGGATTGTACATGTGAAAAAGTAAAATATGAGCAATAAAGCTAAAAACATACATAAGCTTTATTTATGTTTTAAAACTAAGCTTTAACCTTAATAGCAAACCATGAGGATCCAGAAGATCTGGGGAACACAGGAACTAATTACGCAGCATTGGAATTTGTTAAGGTTCTTTGTGGGCCTCACAAAAACTCTCAAAGATCATTTTCCCCAAGAAGACTGGCAAGGAAAATAGTTTATGTAGAAAAAGGTAGCCCAGCAGCACTAGGGAGAAGAGAGTTCCGGTAATTGACCTGGGAGACCCCCACCCCTACTTCAAGCATCTGGACCTCATTCTCCTATGCATGAAGGTTAGGAACATCATTTTTGTCTTTCAGAATTCTACTCATTCAAGTGACCATCCTTTTATTTCCTCTGGAGAATAGTTTCTCTTAGGAGCTAAATTATTATAGAATCATTAATTTCATAGGTAGCCTGACTATGAAAGAAAAATAAATGGAATTCTAAAAGCACAAATAGTAATAGTTCATTTAATTACATTTTTGTCCATGAAAATATTTCAGCCTCCTTTTTTAACAGAACTATCTGGCTTAATTTATTTATGGAGAATGAGTCACCACAACCAAAATTATTCACCCATTCCTAAGTATTTTTTAGATACACATACACACATACTTGTAGAAATTTATGGAACTTTTACATAAAAGGTATAAAAAAGAAACAGTGAAAAAAATCTCTCTACAACTTCTGTTCTGTCATTACTCAGTTTTCTACACCCAGTGCTAGATAGTGTCTTGAGAATGAAATCACTTTTCAACTTCAGTCAGTGCTTTGGAAATCTGAATAGGCCCTTGGAATGTGTGACATGTTGGTTCCAGGAGCTACTGCAGATACCAAAAAAATCAGGATGCTCAATCTCTTATTTGAAATGGTGTAGCATTTGCATATTAGGCAGTGTTTCCTCCTATACATTTTAAATAATTTCTAGATTACTTATAAGACCTAACGTAATTGTGTGTAAATAAGTAATGTACTATAATCATAAGGGAATAACGATAGGAAAAATTCTGAACAAGTTTATGTGTATTTAATTTTCGTTTCCATATAGATTTGATCTACAGGTGGTTGAATCTGCAGAAGGGCTGACGGCACAAAATATCTGTGGAAGAAATTTCTTAAAGAACAGGTGACTGACAGGAAGGAGAAAAGAGAGGGGTGTGTGTGTGTGTGTGTGTGTGTGCCCCCCGAGTGATTTATCTTAAATGTATGTGATTTACCCAGCTAGCAGAGCTGTTAAAAAGCTCTTAACATTTGCTAAGGTAGTCAAGGGGATCATGGTGCTGGCAAAAGGGCCCAGACTCTGTAATTTTGTGAATAATGTTGCTTTTGGCTGGGAAGTGGAAAGCACTGAGATATTCCACTTCATCTTCAGGAGTGTTTACTTAGAAAAAACTTTAGTAAACTTCAAAATGCTAGTTTTCTAAATCAATAAGATTTCTTTCCTGATCATATTGGCTAACTGTAAAGAAGGGAGATGCTCTTTTTTAAAATAGATTTTTATTAAAATTTATCCAAAATTACACAAACTTACAGGCCATCACACAAGCTTACAAACCACAATAAATTGTACCTTTTGCTTATGACAGTGAGCAATGTAAACACCACTGCTCTGACCACAGCAGTAAGTCACAACTGTATAAAGTTACTATAGTGCCCAGTGTACGTGTCACTGATTTAAATTTGGGTTATTAGGTTCTTATTCTTAAGATATCATTATTCCTCTGGATTCCCATTCCCCTCCCCCTTTGCCTTCTTCTTGTTCCCTTGAATCCTTTGTCTACTAGCTTATATCTAACACTTTGTGTTTTTGTACCCATTGTTTATCCTTTTCTTTTGTTTGTATTTAACCTCACTAAATAAGGGATACCATGCAGTACTCCAGCTTGTGAGACTGGTTTATTTCACTCAACATTATATTTTCCAGAACCATAGTTATACTTTAGCCTAGTTTATACTTTGAATTTGAGCAGAAGGTTCAAACACTTATTTATAGACCCTCCCTAGAAATCACTGACAGTGATTGGTGAAAATAGCAGGTCTTGGGCCTGCTGCAAAATGGCGATACATGTGATCATCTAAACCCTCAAAATATTCTCTACTTAAAACATTCATGTTATAGTTTGAAAACTTTTAAATTAATAATGCTAGATTTTTAGAATCTAAATTTTCCCAGTTTTTGCATAAAAAGCTTTCATATGACTAAATAACATATACAAGCTTTCATCCCAATGAAAATCTAATTTCCAGCTGAACTATTACATATGAAAATTAAATTTGCAAAAATCATGTTGCTCAGACCTTACTGTATGACACTTCTCTAATAAGATAGTGTTTGGGACACAATAAGACAAAATCCCTGCATTTCTCCAGAAGATTAAGAAATTGTACATAGCCTTCCCTGGTGTCCTTCATGCCGGGTGGACATCAGTGAGTCCAGAATATTGAATACACCTGAGAAACCAAAGCTAATTATGGCTTGACGAGCTACAGTGTATTCAAATTACTAGGATTTGTGTTAGATAAAGATGTCAAATAGAAAACCAGTCATGTAGAGCGGCAGCCAAAATAATCCTGAATACATACAAGTCAATGGGCCTTACCCGACATTTCATTTTATGTGTACGAAATTTTGAGTCAGGGAAGTTAGGTGATTTCCTCAAGGCCAGTAAACTACTGTGTAAATAAAACAGATTATTGAAATAATTAACTGAATTCAACAAATCAACTCTGTCCATCCCAGGTTTTTAGCGGTATGATATACATACATTAATAACTGTGATTATCTTGATCCTATTTGGTCAAAAAGGTTGGGGTTTTTTCTATTCTTAATTAGAAAAAAGTACACATTTAAAAAATGTACTTCAGTACAGTAAAACTGGCTTTTATTATCAAAGGAAAATTCTTCCAATCTCCTTTTAGGCTTCACTCCTTTTGCAGTAGCGTCTGGTACACAAGGAAGACAATAAAAATTCATTGAACAAAGAAATGTAATATTTTAAGAAATGAGATCTTGTTCCTGGTTCTGATTATAAGCTATTTTACACAGCTCGAATGGAATGCAAAAAGTTCAATGCTACATAATTATTTTTGTTAGTTTAATATAAGAAGATTATCACAACAGAACAAGTCTCTATTTTCAGCCTTTTCTAAAACCATAATTTTATATGAATACACATTAAAAGACTACAAGATTCAAAACTCGATATAAATGTGCCACAGGGAACTAGCAATGGAAAGGAAAACATTTTTTAAGTCTCCTCAGATTACAACCAATTTACAAAGTTTGCACTTGCAAAGTACATAATGACCCGAAGTTACATTTTCTCCGCTTCCAATAAAGCTGTGGCTGTGGAAAATAGAATTTAGACTTTGAACTCAGCTCATTTGTCTCTATTCTTTCCTGTATCAAGCTGTAGTGTATAAGGGGCTTCCATCACATAAATGGTGTTTCTTTAAGTATCAAGATACTTCTGTCCTGAATTTCAATATTTTTGCTAACTGTTCAATGGATATATGACACAATTTGATGACAAAAAAAGATTATTCAACAATAGGTCTTCTGCTAATGCCTGACCTAATATGGTGATTTCCAAACCTCAAGATCCCTTGGTTTCTGCAGAAATAAAAAGAAAAAAATTCTTGAGAGACCAAAAGTAAGTTTTCTGAGTGCTGTCAAATTACCAAAGCTGTACGTTTTCCAGGATTTTTTTTTTGACAAAGATACTGTGTTCCACAAGCCTACCATGAAATGTCTGCCACTGAAAACCAAGAGTGACATAGACATTCCCATGTTGAATCATCAGATTCATCAGGCATGTGTCAGAGAACAAGCTGGTCTCCCTCTCTGTCACAGTGTTTTCCAATGCTGCGATTCTGCCTCTCAGAGAGTGGAATAATAAGGACATTAACAAGAATTAAGGGGGCTGGGGATTTAGCTAAGTGGTTAGAGTGCTTGCCCAGCAAATCCGAGGCCCTGAGTTCTGCCCCGGAACCAAAAAATTTTAAAAACGTGTTAAGGATATAATTCAGGAAACATGACAGTAAAATATAATTCATTTCAGATCTCAAGAAATAAGAGTTAGGATTCTGTACTAGTTCTAACAAAAACATCAAGACTTGTAAATAGTAACCATCTCTTTACCTGCCCTATTATGAATTGAGTTTCATTTTCCTTTCTTTTAAAAGAATAACTACCTTACCTAATAGTTTTCACTTCTGTATTCTTATATTATGGAGACAATCTTGCCTAATGATTTTATTTTTTGAGAAAGCAATTTCCCTTAATTTACTTATAAGTGACTCATAGGAAAATGTGCCACATTACTTACTTTTCTAGAGTCAATGGTTTGCAAGAGAGCAGATTTAAAACAGGACATTTACACATTACAACATTCATACACACAAGCCAAATTCAGGAAGAGTGCAGAACATCTATCTATGCACTAGAGACCCGAAAGATCCAATCAAGGTCTGGGAGCCCACCGCACCGTCCCATGTACATCTGTGTCTGCATTAAAAGGCTGAAGAAATCTATACTGGAGCCAGGATATGATGCTCACAGAGGGGATGAAGACCAGAGCTCCCCCAAAGCAAACAGCAGCCACCCCTGATGACAGCAAGGCCCCGAGTTCCTCCTGTGATGAGGACAGCCGAGTTCCCTTCAGGAGAACCAGCCGCAACAGAGCTTCTCCTGGGAAACAGTCGGCTGCCATCTTCTGCTCCTGTTCTCCTTTGTGTAGTGTCAGCAACAATCCTCAGGTGGATTCTCCACACCCAGAACTGCCCCAACTCAGTCCAGCTGGGCGTTTCTGCACAAGTTGACCAGTCTGCCCACCACATGTGCTGTTTGTAATAATAATCAATTTATAAATGCTATGTTATTGAGGGGCTTTTGAGAAACTTTCTTCTGAAAGATAATTATGTTACAAATTAAAATGCTCCAGGAG
>PVJO010015057.1:0-46307 GCA_004026905.1 Hystrix cristata
GAAGAAAGTTGCATCAGTCAGCTATTGCTGCACAACAAACCTTCCAAAACTCTATCACTTAAAGCAGTATTCATTTATCACCACTCACACAGCAGCCGGTTAGTTGGAAAAGTTAGCAGATCTGGGGTGGGCTTGGCTCAGCTAAGGATCGGGCTGGGTTCGACTTCTCCCGGTGGGTTGGCCTCTAGTGTATTCCAGGGAGAACAAGCAGCTGCACAGTGGGAAGATGAAATGAAGATGGTAGGAAGCCCCATTTGGCATCATAGGTACATTTAGGCCCAGCATTCCATTGGTTGATGTAAGTCACATGACCGAGGTCAGTGTGCACCTCTAGTGCTGAAGATTTGTCTGTTGTTTATTGCCTCTAGTAAGAGAGAGAGGGGAGCAAATATTTGTCAAATAATACTCTAAGCCAATGCCGTTCACCTATCACCCACTTCATGTATACTAAATGCATCAGTACCTTCCCCAAGACGGCCCAGAACCCTCACCCAATCAGAGCATCAGGCTTGAGGGCCAGGGTTCTGTGGGTACCTCGGGTCTACTTGTCTCCCCTCTCCAAAGACCAGCAACAACAACTGGTCCCAGCCCATCATTTTCCATGGCTCCTTAACCCACCCATGGAAAGGCCCTTCCTTTCTCCTCATCTTCCATGATCTCCTGGAATGAGGCCCTTGGACAATGGGCCCTCTTACAGTTCTGGACAGTTTTCTCAACCTCTTCCTGCCTGGACAATTGGGAAGTCCAAGATCTTCACATCTTGAAAAGTCTCCGTCTCTTCCAGGCCAGGCTCATAGCTTTAGTGCCAACAAAACTCTCAAACTAAAGGACTGCCCAAGTAGTGGATTCCAACAAGCTCCTCATGCCAGCAGACATGCCCCTGTTCTCCTTGGAAGACAATCTGCTCTCTGGGCTTCATTAAGCATGTTTTGGAAGCATCCGGCTTCTGTGAGACCATCCTCTTAATCATGCAAGGCTCCTGTTGCCCAGCTGTGGGGCTCTGTCAAGTGCCAACTCTGCTTCCAGAAGTCTTTTTCCCTCTTTTTAATTAGTATATGTTTACAATATATAATAAATGCATTCGTTCTGGGGAATTGGTACATATAATCCTTTTTTACTTCTAGAAGTCTTAACGAGGCTGTAACTTACTTCGAAAGCCTTTTACTGACCCAGATTGGCAAAAGATGAGAAACAGTTTTATTTCATGACCCAGAAAGTTCAAAACCCCCTTTCAATTCTATTGACAAGCTGGCCAGTTCTTCCTCGAGTTTGTCCTTTCCTATCGCAGCCTATCAAATGCAGCTGAGTCCACAACGACAGGTGAGCTGGTGCTGTCCCCTGTGATTCCTGGTGTGGCCCAATTACATCCACAGAGAGGCAAGCAGGTTGCTGTGGAAGACAGAGGGGAGTAGCACACACGCCCGGACAGAGGAGGCTTCTCCGAGCAGGTGACCTTTCCAAAATAAGCACAAGTCTGTCTGCAAAGGGACCGGGGGAGGGAAAGGACAAGCAGCAGGAGGCACAAAATGGGCAAATTGTGGCAGCGGGAGAGGTGCAGGGCAGCCAGAGAAGTCATCGCATGTTTAACAAGGGGGCCACATTCCCGCAAGGGCAGGCCGAGCCTGCGCGGGACAAGGACAAAGCAGTCCTGGCCCAAGAGCTTGCCAGCCAAGTGGAGAGGAAGAGCGACCAGGAGAACGATCCCACAGAGCAGGTCTGCATCCTGAGAGGGGCAAGCGGCCGGGAAGCCCAGAAAAGCGCATGAGGCTTGCAGGAGACTGAAAAAGGCCTGAGCAGAGAGCGCAGGGAAGGGTACCGGCCGGCACGTACAAGATGGCCAGACGCCCAGAGGGACAGCACTGCCTGGGCTCGGCCTGGAGCTTCGGTGTGCAGGTACAGTGTGTGAGTGCGCTGAGCATAAATGCGTGTGTGTGAATGCACGAGGGTCTCCGTGTCTGCGTGTCCCAGTGAGTGTCTGTGTGTGTGTAAGTACTCGCGTAGGTGTGACTGTGTGTTTGTGTCTGTGTGTGAATTTGGCAGTGCTTTTGTGCGTGGTCCTGGGCAAATGTGTATGAGTGAACATGAGTATGAACACGTATTTCCGTGCCTGTGTGAGTTTGTGAGTGAATGTGTGTGTATCTGTGTGAGCACACATATGTCTGCGTGTCTGTGGGACTTCACACAATCTCATGTGTACTAACGACCTCACTAATCACGCTGCAGGGAAAAACTCTAAGCCTTGTGCTAAACAAAAAGGAAAAATTTAAAAACTGTCCAGTGTCCCCGAGGATTGCTCTGGGCAAAGAATAACCCAGGTGTGAGGGCCACAAGACCAACAGGAAAGGCTGGCTTGGGGAATCAGCCTCCACTTCCCGGCTCCGGCGCTCACCTGCAGAAGACTCCAACCTCCCTTTACTTCTCTGGCCCAGACCAGACGTCCACCGTCAGCTTCCCAGAGCACAGCCAGCACCAAGGCTGGATGTCCCAGAGGACTCTAGCTAGATCCCGAGAAAGGCTGGTGGCGGCATAAATGGCAAAAGCGAGACTCAGTGGAGCGCGGCCCCGAGCACAGGGGCCAGCACTTCCCATCCGGGGCCGATCCCACCCTTCACTGCATGGGACTCCTTCCCTCGCGAATGGCCAGCACTTGCTGGGGCTCTGTCTGTGGTTCCCCACCTCCTCCCGTAAGGAGGAACATCACCGCATTGCCCCTAACACTAGGATTCACCCTTTCAAGGCAGAAGAGAGCGAGCGGATACCAGAAACCATCCCCGCGGTGTTGCCATAGGCCTGTCAGAAAGAGACGACTCAGCTCAGGTCCATGCTTCGCCAAGTGCTGGGCACTGCAGGGCAACCACAGGCACGGGGGTGGGGGGGTGGCCACAGGATGTCGCGGCCCTCAGAGAGCTGTCCTGGAAAAGCCCCAGACCTGCACCGCCATCTGCACTCGGTCACTCACCAACAGCTCACCTCAGGCAGTCATTTAACTTCTCATGTGACTGCAGCATCCATTCTCGCGGCTGGGAACGGGGGTCAGTGAAACACTGTGGACATCGGCAGCAGAGGGACAGGCGCACAACAGGTCGTGTCTCTCACACCAAGTAACAGTTTCTGGATGGCCATGTGATCCACCTTAGGTCACTGCTGACTAATAGCAAAGGTGGACCAGTGCGCCTTCCACCTAAGCCCATCTGCTTTCCCGTCTCCGAGAAGGACCTTGAGTGCAACGGCCAAGAGCTACCATTTGTTAGCTCTGTCTGTCTCCCCAACAAAGCAAAACACATTTGATAGTTGTGTCAGAGACACTAAGCCCTCCAAAGAGCACTTGTCCTAACCCAGGGACTGTTAAAAAATGGACACAGTGTAGGAAAATGCCCAGCACAGAGCAGATCACTGTGCTAACCATTACTGCATTCATGGTGACCTGATGTCACTTCTCTGAGGTGCAGAACAACTTACCACAAACTTAGTGACTTAAAACCACAGAAGTGGAGCCTCCTTGTTTCTGTGGCCCAGGAGCTGCGTTCTCGGGGTCCTGTGCCCAGGCCCCTGCAGCTGCATTAAGGTATTACTGGTGCAGTGACCTTAGTGCAGGCTCAGTCATTCTTCCATGCTCACAGGGAGATACCGAATAGAACAGAAGTCCTCACTGTGGTGAGACAGAAACCTTAAGTCCTGGAGACCATTCCCCGTCACATGGCCCTCTCCACACCAGGGAATTTTGCTTCTTAAAAGCCAAAATAGAGTTGATGGTGGGGTCTGTAGCTACTTCCATCTGTGATTGCCAGATCTTTTTGGAAAGGACTCATCTGATTAGGCCAGGCCCACCTTTTGTTTACATCTGTAAAATCACCTTCGTTTTGGGTGATACTCTAATCATAGGAGGAAAATAATATTTGCAGGTCCCAGCCACAGTCAACAGTAGGGAAACACAAGAGGGCAAGACCATCAGGGATCATCTTAGAACTCTTTCTATCGCTCCTCTCTTCTTTATTCTAATGGGACATAAAGTCTGCTGATGGTATGAAACGCTAATGGTATACATTGGCCAGGGACCCCTGGAACCGACTTCCCTTTAAGACTTCCCGAGCCAGTAGAATTTTAGACCAGTACTGGGTGTCTTTGGGTATCAGGCTATCCCTGGAACGTGAAGCTAGCTGATACAACCTAATTACCATGCAGCAGTTTGAATTTAGACACAATGGCACATTTGCAACATAACATTATCAGTGAGCTCTGAGATCTGTCTTCTGAATGTGCTGGTGACCTGGACAGTCCAGCTGCAGCCCCAGCACCAGCTCGGGAGGCCTGGCCGCTCGCCACAGGCGTCAGAATGTCACCCCTCGGCCTCATGTGTAGAAAAGATCGGATGGACTCCAGGCCTCATCCATCCCAGGGGAAGTAGGTTTTTAGAGGCAGGAATATTCTGGAGATTTCTCACAGCTGCACCGATTGCTCTCCCCCTGCCTCCACCACCCCCACCTTCTGGCCTTCTTACACCCTGCGGGGTGGCGTCATTAGCATTCATTTTAGCAGGGAGCCCTCTGCCAAGTGAAACAGACTGAATGTTTAGCTTTAGTGTGGGGAAGAAAGAAAATCATTAATGTTAAACACTCTTAATGAGGCAGAACTTACATTTTGCATCTACTCCTGGTCCTGCTCAGCAACACAACTGATTAATATTCCCATGAATGAATACTCCTTCCTAGATGTGGCACACACTTCCTGAGGGCAAAGAGCGTTCACTGAGAGAACTCTGGCGTAGCACCAGGCCACAGCACCCGAGCAGCTGTGGGAATTACCAGAACTCCACAACCTACAACTGCATACCTCTGTGCAGTCCTCATTCAGTCCCACAGCAGCCCTGCTGGGAATTATGACCCCATCTTTCAGACAAATGACTAGGCTCACAGGCTGAGAACATTCCCCAAGGTCTCGACGGTGGGATTCTAGTGCGAGTGTGTCAGGTCTCCACACTCCTCTTCCCACTTCCTTCCACCTACTCTAAAGGAATGCACACTCTTGCTCCAGAGTTCTGTTTCAGTGATGTTTCAAGATGGCCAGTTTCGTGAAGAAGGACCCACGGGCCAGCTGCAGACATGCCCCCACACATCCCGAGCTAGCACCTGAGAAGCAGATAGTACCTTAAGTCAATGCTGTGAGAGAGAGAGAGAGAGAGAGAGAGAGCACATTCCTGAAAGCCACATACCTACCCACATCTGGGAGAACAACTGTCTCCGTTTGCCCCACACTGAGGGAAATTTCAGGGATACTGGACTGTCAGTACTAAAACCAGGACGGTTACAGGCAAACATGGACAAGGCAGTCACACCGTCTGCACGTTTTCCTTCATGCCTCCCAGCATGCCCGAGTTTCAGTGGGTGTCAGCCACGCACCTCCCAGCTCCTGAGCAGCGAGCGCCCTGTTGTCCCGGTCATGGGTTCAGAGGTGGGTATGTGACTCGATCAGGTTTGACTTGAGGAAATCTGAGACTCACACCCGGAATACTGGAAAGGCAACGCTCTCCCCTTCTAGGACTGTGCAAAATAAAGATGTGCTGCCTGAAGCTGCACATCTTGCTACCACGAAGCTACCAGAAGGAAGATTAAAGAGGTCAGAAGTAACCTGGAGACTCGCTTGACCTGAGCATGCGCTACCCTGCCTCCATCTCTCCTTGAAAGGACTACGAATCTCCTTTATTTTCGAGCCTCTTTACTCTGGGTTTCTGTTTTCTTGCAAAAGACATCTCACAAACTGCAGCCCCTCATCAGCAGCCTCACTGACCTGAACAGGAAACTCCAAAAGCGGGGTTAAGCGATTGGCTTTAACAAGTGCTTGTTCCCTGTGTTTCTAAAGCCTGATTCTTCGGCTTTGCACCCATCAGAGACACCTGGGAAACACAGAAGCATAGGTTGCTGGGTCCACCCCTCGAGCTTCCAGGTTCAGCTAAGCCTCAAGAATATGCATTTCCAACAGGCAATGCCAGGGCTGATGATTGGAGAACACACTTCGGGAACCACAGCTTTAAAGGAAACAGAAGCCCAGCCATCCACTTTTCTATGCATTTTCTGATTTACATATAAATATCTTAGGTAAAAATGTTTAAATATAGAATGCAAAGTTATGAATGAAGCCATGTATGTACCCATCTCTAAAGAGGAATTATTTATTGGATTTATCCAGTTATCCCTGATAAAAGCACCTAAAAGCAAAATTTCAGTTGAGGGCTCAAAATGATGGAACCTCAATGTCCAAAGCACTTCTAACTATTTCCAGCCATCTGCTTTTATTGGTCCTTTACCTTCATCAGTGTTTATGCCCCCGTCCTCACCTGACAAGAGGCCAGTAGTGACATTCTGTAGTGACACTACGGTCACTTAGGGCAGCCGAGCTCCTTATCCCGAATCCCTGCTCCTCTCCAAAATGAAGGCACAGGGCTTCATATCTCTGCTCCTTCTCTGAAAAGTGCAAATTCCAGTGGGGTTGGGGATTTAGCTCAGTGACAGAGCACTTGCCTGGCAAGCACAAGTCCCTGAGTTTGATCCCCAGAACCACACCCCCAAAAATGCAAATCCCATGCAGAACACTCAGACCCGAGGGCTGGTCCCTGACCAACTCTACAACTGTACATTCCACACTTTGGCTTGGCCCCCACCAGCTTGGAGCTGGCTCTGCATTGTTTCCTTCTGCATGGGACAGCAGAATTGCCAAACAACAGACCTGTTCCTGGACAAAGCACAAGTCTGAAATAGGAGATTCAACGTGGCTGACTAGAGGAACAGTCACATCATATAAGCTGAGGGAAGATCCACTGAGAAGGAATGAGCTGGAAAATTCAACATGGCGAGTAGAGGAAGATTCACACCACAGCGACTCAGGGAACATCAACAAGAAACACAGAAGAGAGAGGACAAGATGGCGGAGCAGTGAGTCCAGCAGCCCCATTTCTCCAGAGTAAGATGTCTGAAGTCTGGAGTTGGAGACAGAGAGAAGAATGCAAGACTTCGATTCCGGAGCAAACTTCTAGAGGTAACAGGTGGTGAGTCTCTGCATTATAAGTGCACCAGGACTTAGCCAAGCAGTGCAGGTGCAGCCTGGGAAGACACTGTAGGAAAGGGATTCATGTTTGAGCTTCAATCCCGGAGCAGCCCCCTGCAGGCTTCACACTATCAAGGTCCCAGAGTTGATGAGAGAAAGATAGTCACTGGAGACTATCGCCAGTTGGAGAGCAGACTGGGGTGAATCCCACTGAAAGACACAGACTGGTGATCACAGACCCAGGACCTGTGACCAGGCACCAGATTGAGCCTGTTACCAGGGACTGGAGACTCACAATGGTGCCATGTCCCCACTACTAAAGGGAGATGCAAAACAGGGGCTTATGGTATATTAGTTCTCAACCAGCCCTGACACACACCACTGAAATGGATTGGCCTGTTACTGCTGTAGTTGAATTGACTGAGTAGGAATAATCCTGACTTGGAGGACAATTTAATGCCAGCAAATTTATCTGCCAAATCCTCTGTCACATGTAGGCAGAGGGATAGTGAGAGTTCCTAACTCAAGAACTCAGACTGGATCAAACTCTGCGAAAATGCCTGCAAGCTGGCAGAGAGCAGTTCTGAGTCTGAGTTAGCTCTAGCATTTCAGTGGGGGGGGGGTCACATAAGTAGTTGAGGTGTGAACACTCAGGCTGTCTGGCAAAGAAGGTACTTGGGAATCACATATCCAAACTGCATCCTCTTTAGACATCTTAGTTGTTTAAATTTTTATATGTTTCTTGAGTTATTTAGTAACATGAGGTGGTGTTCTTTTATGGTTTCATGTGTATATTAGATGACTACTCTTGCATATTTATGCTTTCATTGGCTCTGATTTAATATGTATCTAGGTTCTCCCCCTCATCTAGAGAATAGACAAAGGGAGGAAGAGCAACTGCAAGGACTATCATATAGAAGTGTCAGAATATTGAATCTGTGGATTCTGTTATAAGTTGAAGCAATTCTTGCAGCAATTCTGTCCAGGGACCAAGTTAGAGTCGCTTAAAGTAAATAACAGAAGGAGTAAATACTAGAACTGGACATACAAAACTGAAAATTATTCAAAGGGACGCAACATCCTACTAAAAAGCTCCAAGTAACCATATATTCTCTAGTTCCCCACACTTCTCTGGTCCCCAACCTATAGAAACTCCACCACAAATAACAGGGAGGAGAAAAAAGAGGAGGACACATATAATTTTTAAAAGGTCCATATATATATATCCACATATATATATATATCCATATGTATTATACACACACACACACACACACACACACACACACACACACACAGAGAGATACAAGTGGAAGGATGGGGAAACAAGGAAATAGAAGATCTCCTCATCCCCCCGCAGCTCCCCTAAGACAGAGCAAGGAGTTACAAAGGGAGAAGAAAACAAATACCAGATAGCAGAAATCTATGAACATTCTTAGAAGGGATGAAGAAAATAGATGAGTTCAAAGAGGAGATGGACCAAAAGTTTGCAGCAATTAGACTCCAAATAAATGGAGAAATAAGGTATTTCCATTAAAAAGACCATCTCAGAAGATATATGAGTGCTAAATCAGCTCTAGAAAAAATACTCCAGAATATTCTCGAAAGAAACAACAGATTCAACATACCTAAAAACACAGAGGACACAAGTGAAGTCAATGGACAAATAACAACAAAAAACACCAGGAAAAGTAAGGTAATGATATTAAATAACCAACAGATCTCACTAATATCTCTCAATGTTAATGGCCTCAACTCTCCAGTCAAAAGACACAGACTGGCAGACTGTGTCTGGATTCTGTATCAAAAAACAGAATCCGACAATCTGTTGCATTCAAGAAACTCATCTAATCCAAAAAGATATTCATAGACTAAAAATTAAAGGATAGAAAACAGCATTCCATGCACCAGGACCCTCAAAACAAGCAGGGGTAGTAATTCTAATATCAGACATGATAAACTTCAAATTAAAATGGATTCAAAAAGACACAGACGGTTATGATATACTAGTTAAAGGAACATTCCAATGAGAATAGGTAACATTGATAAACATATGCACAAAATAGTGGAGCACCTGTCTTCATAAAACAAAAACTGTTGAATTTAAAAGAGCAGATAAACATTAACACAATTATAGTAGGGGTTTTAAAGCCCACTTTTGCAAAGAGACAGATCACCTAAACAAAAAATCCGTGGAGAAATACCAGAGGTGAACCACACCCTTGAATACATGGACTTAACATATATATAGAGTATTCCACCCCTGTGCAATAGAGTATACATTCTTTTCAGCAGCACAAGGTAGGTTTTCTAAATCAGATCACATAATAGTCTACAAACCCTGCTTAAATAAATATGAAAGAACTGAAATTACCCCATACATACTATCTGACCACTGTGCAATGAAAATAGAAATCGACAGAAGAAATTTTGGAAAAGGCAAAACCTCCTAGGAAATAAACAACATATTCCTAAACAATCAATGAGTCACAGAAGAAACAAAAAAAGAAATTTAAAAATTTCTGGAAATTAATGACAATGACTGTAAAAATCAACAAAACCTCTGGAACACTGTGAAAGCAGTTCTAAGAGGAAAATTCATTGCAATCAATGCTCACATAAGGGAAACAGAACTGGCCCAAACAAATAACCGTATGAGAAATCTTAAGATACTTGATAAACAACAAGCCAGTCCCAAACCAAAATTAAGGAGGGAAATTATGAAGATGACAGTGAAAATCAATAAAATTGAGAGCCCCGCCCCAAAAAAACTGCAAAAAAAAAAAATCAACAGATTGAAGAGCTGGTTCTTCAAAAGAATAAATAAAATATATAAGCCTTTAGCAAGACTCACCAAGAGAAAGAGAGAAAAGATTCATATCGAAGCAATTAGAAATGACAAAGCTGAAATCACAACAGATACTGTCAAAATCCAGAAGATAGTAACTACTTTGAAAAATTATATTCCAACAAATTAGCAAATTTTGAGGAAATGGACAGATTCCTAGACACATACAAACTACCAAAACTAACCCAAGAAGACATAAATATGCTTAACATCCCATTAACAAGCAATGAAATTGACTCAGTAATAAAGAATCTACCAACTAAAAAAAAGCCCGGACCTGATGGATTAATGGCTGAATTCTACAAAACATTCAAGATTATCACCAACACTCCTCAAGTTCTTCAAAGAAATTGAAAAGGATGGAGTGCTCCTAAATTCATTTATGGAATCATTATCACCCTGATCCCAAAACCATATAAAGACCCAACTAAAAAAGAGAACTACAGACCAATCTCCTTAATGAACATAAATGCAAAAATCCTTGACAAGATACTAGCAAATAGAATGCAGCACATTATCCAAAAGATCACACATCATGATCAAGTAGGTTTCATTTCAGAGATGCAAGGATGGTTTAACAACATAGTTCAATAAGTGTAATACATCACATAAAAAGGAGCAAGGTCAGAAACCACATGGCCGTGTCAATAGACACAGAAAACACTTTTGATAAAATCTGACATGCCTTCATGGTACAAACTCTGAAGAAAACAGGCACAGGAGGATCATACCTGCATACAGGCATCTGTTTGTAGAAGAATGAAACTGGACCCTTATCTCTCACCATGTACTAAATTAAAATGAAAATGGATCAAAGATCTAAATATTAAAACAGCAACATCAACCCTTCTGGCAAATAAAATAGGTAAGACACTTGAAGACATAGGTGCAGGAAAGGATTTTCTGAACAGAAACTCAGTTGTGTAGGAAACAGCAGCAAGAATCAACAAATGGAATTATATCAGTACAGCAAAAGAGTCAATTAGTAGGATGAAGAGAAAACCTACACAATGGGAAAAAATTTTTGCCAGCTACCCCTAGGACAGAGAACTAATATCTAGGATATACAAATAACTCAAAAAAAATTAAAGCACCTAAAATTAAAGACCCAGTCAAGAAACAAGCTAGAGAAAGAAAAGACAAGTCACAGAGGAAGAAATACAAATGGTGAACAAATACATGAAAAAGTGTTCAGTATCTCTAGCTATTAGAGAAATGCAAATTAAAACAATGCTTTCCATCTTACTCTGGAAAGAATGGCAATCATTAGGAAATCAAACAATGACCAATGCTGCTGTGATTGTGGCAAAAAAAAAAAAGAAAAATGAACACTCCTTCATTGTTGATGAGAATGCAAACTAGTACAACCATTGTGGAAATCAGTATGGAGACTTCTTAGAATTGAAATTAGCAATTCCATACAACCCAGCCATTCTTCTTCTGGGTATCTTCCCTAAAGAGCTTAAATCATCAAACTACAGTGATACATGCATGTCAAGGTTGATAGCGGCACAATTCATAATAGCTAAATCCTGGAAGCAGCCTCTATACCCATCGACATATGGCTGGATAAACAAAATGTGGTATCTACATATAATCTAATACTACTCTGCTATAAAGAATGATGAATTTGAGGAATTTGTAGGAAAATGGATGCACCTGGAAAATATAATACTGAGTGAAATAAATCAGACACACAGCCATGAATACCATATGGTATCTCTCATTTGAAGGGAGCAAAGTACAAAAGAAGAAAATGATAAAAGATGGGTAGAAAGGCACAAAGAGACAGATCTTATCCAATAGAGAAGGGGTCCAAGGGAATGAGGACTGAGGGGAGAAGAGGAGGGGAAGGAGAAATGAGAGGAATAAAGATGGGCCACATACAGGATCCTAATAACTCCAAGTAATGTAAACATGTGCCATAACATGAGCTAAGACAAGTAATAGCAACAAGAATGAGAAAAGGTAATAGGGGAACCAGAGGAGGAGGGGGGAAGGGAAGAAAAGGGGAAGAAGACTGGAAAAAAAACAAGCTGTAATATGTACACGTAACCACTCCCCAAGATGATTGCAAATTGTGTGAATTGCAAGCATGTACTAATAAAATAAAAATTTTGAAATATGCAAATCCCTCTTCATACATCCTCCTTGACAAATGCATGAGAAACTGAATAGCATTGCGAGTTGACCCAGGAAGTGCCCTCTTGCGCATGTGTGGAGGTCCGCCTTCCAAAGCCTCTCAAGATCCCTTGAATAAGTGCTTGAACTGCGTGGGACCCAGTCAAGTACCATCACCACCTGCCTCAAAAGTGTTACCTTTCCTAAGGGAAGCTCAGAAACCAGCCCTGGAGGGATCTATAATGTGAGTGCAAGGAAATACTCTAGACTTACAAATATCCCAATTTGCCCAAGGCCGTGGGCATCCCAGGCAACACTGGGAGAGAACGGATGCCGTGATGTGTTTTGTGTGTCGAGCTGGCTGGTCAGTAGGACCCCACGACTTAATCCGACTTTAATCTAGGCGGGGCTGTGGAGATGTTTTGTAGATACGATGAACGCCTACAATCAGTTGACCTTACATAAAAGACATTACTCTCTGTAATGTGGGTGGGCCTCATCCGATCAGTTGACAACCTTGAGAGTAAAACTGAGGTTTCCTGAAGAAAAAATTCTGCCTCAAGACTCCCTGATTTTACACCTCAATCTACCTCCCTATGGAGTTTAGAATTACTAGTCCATATGATCAAGTGAGCCTACGTGCAGATGTCCTCAACTCACAGTGGGACTATATCCTAGTCACCCCTCCATAAGTAGGAAATATCGTAAGTCAAAATGTATTTAATACACACAACCTACCACACATTGCTACCATCACCAGGAATGGAAGCTCAGGTCATCACTCCTGGAAGTGTCCTACAGGTTTCCTTCCTCGAGAGAAGAGGACATGTGCCACAGAGAGAAATCCCAGGTATGTGTCAGGGAGAGGACTGACATCTGTCATCCACAGATGAGTGTCCAGATCTCTGATGATTGCTCACTGTAGATTTGTCTTCCGAGATGGCTTACCCCATGACTCCATTTCCCTTTTGCCTGGACAAGTCCACATTCTCTGTGTTATGGGCTGAATTGTCCCCTGAAATTCACACATTGAAGCCCTAACTCAAGTTTCTCAGGATGAGACTATACATGGAGGTGGGTCTTTAAAGAGGGCCCCGTCTTCCCCCTGCTCCGATTTCTGAATCTCTAAGTCTTGGCAGCACAGACTGCAAGCTCAACAGCCATGGAGAGTTCTTGCTGGCTGTCGGCCAATTTCAAAGCCAAACAGTCGCTCCAAATAGAATTACCCACTTTTACATTAAATCCGACAAACCACACCTGAACTTTGGGGCACACCAGGGCCTCCTCTGTGGATACAGAGGCAGGATGCGGACATCAGTGGGGTTCCTCTGGGCCCTGGCGGCCCCTTACTTGACAGCAAAATGGTGATTCTTCCTCCGCTAGAGCAGTTCTCTTAGGATGCCTGAGGACACCGAGCTCAGGCCCCTCTACAGGCCTTTTCTTGTACTGTGCCCTCCAGCTAGAAAGTTTTTTCTGTCCCTTCCGCCCCAATTCAAGTCCTCTGTAATCTCCAGATATTGGCTGAGACCCCAGAATCCCCAGAAGACCTCGCACACTCACTGATCTCATGATCCCTGTAGGGACACCTAACAGCTGGTTGATATACAAGCCAGGGCCACCTCTCATTGTTCCACAGTCGCGCACCTTTTCACTCCAGCCAGCTTCATCAATGAGGCCTGTTGCTTATAGTCCCAGGGCTTCCTGCCTCTAGACTCAGCCTCCCTCTGGCCTTATCCCCAAGTCTTGCCTACCTGACCTCCCTAGTCCCATTCTGTAGTACCTACTGTGCTTGCCCCCCCTTAATCCACCTTCAGAAGGTAACTGTCTCCACTCTCCAACATGGAGACTTTAGCTCCTGACTGCAACACAGCTGTGCCAAATCCTCTTTGTGTCCCAAAAAAGGACTCTGCTTGCTTGTCTCATCTAGACTGATTGACATAAGACTCTTTGTTTCAGAACAGGATTTTATCATCTCTACCATGCACCATAGTGTATATCCCCAGACAGGGTGTGCTGGGGTAGATAAAAGGAAAAGGGCAGGAGCACTTATTAAATATTGAAATAGTGCTGTTGATGGCCCACCTGGCTGCTGTGATAGTTAGTGCTCCTGATTCAGAGCCGCTCTTGCCTGGGAAGTCACATCTCCTTCAGGCAACCCGTAAGCTGATGGGGACAGAAGATTAAATGTTGCCTCCCCTCTTTGAGATGGGCCCTCTCTGTGGTGTCTTCTCATCCTGAGTCCCCATGGAATCAGCTGGGGCTGGACAACAGCTGAAGACCTGTCCAGGCTTAGCTTCTCCCAGCCTCATCCTGTTTCCTCAACTCTCCCAGAGCACTCCCTCAATTAGTAATTTACACAATAAGTCACTGACTTTGCTTCGAAATAGAGCCACACCAGGCATCTACTAGCCAGGACTCCTATAGGCCCTTTATATACAGTATGCACATTAGTTATGTACATTCTTCGCATCATCTCATCTTCCATGGAGAAATCGGGTCTGAGAGGTCATGCCACCAGGAGTCAAGCAATGTTAACCTGCAAATCCACAATCAGTCAACCTGTCAGACAGTATAGGGAGAACTAAAGATATTTTAAGAGATGAAGTCTCAAAAAGCTTTTCTTTCATGCACCTTTCTGAAAAAATTCTTGAGGGCATATTGCAAAAAATACACCTAATTCATAGATTAACAATTCATAATATTAAAAAAAGATCCAACCAAAGAAAGCAAGGAAAGAAATTCCAGGGTGACAGTTGTGCAGCAGATGTGGACAGAAGCCACTTCTAATGAGGCCACTCAACAAAAGGTATACTTGAAAAACTGGGTCATTTTAGAGATTTAAGATGTCATATGCTTACAACAAAGAAAATAAAAAGACTGAGGCTAAGGCTTTAATGTAGTCACTGTCATGGTTTGGATCTAAAACGTCTCCAAAAGGCTCATGTACTGATTGCTTGGTCCCCAGTCAACAATGTTTGGAGGTCGGGCTTTGGGGAGGTGATCCATTGGTGGGTTCATAATTTAATGGACTCTTGAGAAGTGGTGGAAACTTTAGGAAGTGGGGCTTAGCTGAAAGAAATAGGTCAATGGGACTGTGCCCTGGAAGGGCGTTTCTGTCCCTAGGCCTTGCTCTCTCTCCCTCCCTTCATGTCTACCATGAGGTGAACAGCGTTGCTCCAACACACACTCCCCACCATGATATTCTGACTCACCACAGACTCAGAAGCAATGGAGCCATGTAACCATGGACAGAAACCTCTGAATCATGAGCCAAAATAAACTTTTCCTCCTTTAAGTTGTTTTTCTCAGATATTTTGTTATAGCGACAGGAAGCTAACACATCCACTGAGTCAGGAAAATAGACCTCAGTCTCCAAATACAGAAAGTTGGAACAGAGACCTCTGCTTAGAGTCAGGACGCTTCAAGGGCCATACCTTCGATAAGATGGGGATGGGGTAGGAAATTGGGAAGCTCCTACAGGGCCCAGGATTATTAAAATACAGTTTTTCTCACCTCAGTCTCTGGAGGCAGAAATTTGAGAGATTCTCTGATAAGGTATCAAAATCCCACCCCTGTGTCCCACATGGGCTCAGTGTACAAATTTATACTATTTGCCTCACACAGGAATCCCTCAGCCGATAAATTAACTAGAAAATTTGTCTAGGACCAGAGAGAGCCAGAAGGAGATAGCAAGAATTACTCAGCTAGTTTTCACACAAATCCCATGGTGGGGGGATGGAGGCAGACTCTGAAGCCAACGTCACAGTCAAAAGTTTTCAAAAGCTACAAGGAAACAATTCTCCATGAGCAAGAATTAACAGACATGATAGACCAGCACGACCAAACCTGAAGATACTAGAAAAATCTAAAATGTACAGTAAAACAGCTATGCTAAAAGAATTAAAGAGCTAAAAGGACTACAAACCATAGGAGTGAACAGGAAGGTTTGAATCTATGAAAACTTATAGAAATGGAATAGGTTATCATTAAAATTTAAAAACGGAGGAAGTGAATAAAGCAGCATATTAGACACAACTCAAAAGAGTAGTGGTGAACTACACAGCAGGGTTGAGGGAATTCATCAGCGTGCCTCACAGAGAGCTAATGAGAAGGGAACATGAAAGAGAAGGTAGATCATGGCGGAGAAAATAAGCCCTCATATTTGTAAAATTTAGGTCTATTTTATTATATAAAATTATATAATACTAGTATGTGTATATGCATATGTATGCATGGTGTTTATATACATGCGTGTTTTATGTATTTTTGTACGTATATATAAAACATGTTTTTTCACAGGACTATAAACCATTTCTGAGCCCATATATACAAACAACTTAGCCAAAATGTATATCAAGCAAGTATCCTTTTAATGAACATAATTAAAAGAAAAGTAAGATCGTGTCAGTTTATAGAAAGAAATTTTAATAACTCTCTCCCAATAAAAGATAAAAAAGCAGATGAAAACTATAAAGACATAGGCCTGTGGACATAGGAAACCCAGCATCCAACAAATAGGAAATGTGCTTCTCTAGTTGCACTCATTACAGATTTCCAAAAATAACCAAAGAACTTAAAAGGAAGACTCCACAAGGAGATAGACAATTGAGTAAAATGAGAAGTTATCAACAAGAAAGTACCCATCAAACTCGTATCTTTGGAAATTATATCTATATATACATATACATAAACATGTATCTATACATACATGTTGGCGTCCCACATTGTACCTGTGGGCTTCTGTTCTGAATTAACACTATTAATGATGGGCGCCTGCTGTGTGCTGGCCCAGGACTGGATTCTTCACGCATTACCCCATTCCAATTCTCATCTCTCACAAGAAACCTGTGAAGAAAATGGGATACTTAAATGGGAAAAAGTTGTGCTTTGCATCAATCCCAAACCCAATTTCCTAAAATGTTCCTAACCCATTAATACCACAAAATAACATGTCAAGATGTAAAACGCTGAAAACATTAATCCTGCCCAATAAACATTTGATATGATTATTAACAAATAATTGCTTTTTGTTTCTAATGGGACTTGCCAGGACTATCAAAACCTAGAATACAGTCCCTCTGTTGACACTTGTGAATCTTCAAAAGTCTGTCTAGCAGCAATGGGTAAGAGCTCCCTCTCATCACCAGCCTCACCAGCATCTGTTAGTTTCTGACTTTTGACTATTTGTAACCGTGAGACAGTCTCTCACTGTACTTTTGTATTGAACCCACTAACAGGTAGAATTAGTACATGTTGATCAAAGATTTTAAAGTGATAATTAAAAAGTCTATCAGAAATGCCAACAGTGTTTGGAATGCAGAACGTAGTTCAAAACTTTTTCCGCACATAGTTTTTTTTTAATTAAAGAATAATTTAAGAGCAAGGGAAAGGGCTGAGGGAGGGAGAGAAAGAAGGTAAGTGAAGGTAGAAGGGGGATAAATATGACCAAATCACAATACATATATGGGTAGAATTGCCGCAGTGAAACCTCTTAATTTATACAGTTAATATACATTAATAATTATAATTTTTAAATGTCTTAGTTACTGTCTTAGTTACTTTCTCATTACTGAGACAATTTACCCAACACCGCAAATCAAAAGAAGGAAGATTTATTTTGGCTCAGTTTGTAGAAGTTTCAGTCCATAGTTGGCTCCAAGACAGAATGACATGGAAGAGGGGCCTGGCAGAGGAGAAACAACTCATGGCATGGATAATGGGAAGCAGAAAGTGACCAAGGGAAGAAGGAGAGAGATGGATCCATCCCAGCTACACCCCCAGGGAACCCCCTCCTCCGACCGGCTTCACCTCCCAACATCACAATTAGCTATAAACTCATCAAGCGACTAATTCACTGAAGTGTACAGTATCATGCCCCTTTGAACCAATCACCTCCCAAAAGCCTCATCTGTGACCACATGAGGCAACCATAACAACCATGATGGGAGTATTTATACCATAGAAATTGGTCAAAAAAAGGACATGATTTACATAGAGAGAAGAGACAAAATCTTAAGTTTTTATACAATATATAGCCACATTAGCACCCCTCAGAGCAAGATATAGAACATTCCTAACACATCGGTGAACTCCCTTGGAGCCTTCTCATTTAACACTCGCTCTTATCCCTCAGAAAGAAATTGCTGTAGATTGAATTGTGTCTCCCCCCCCAAAATTCATATATTGACGACCTAATTCTCAATGTTACTGTATTTGGATGTGAAGCTTTAAGAAAGTAATTAAGGCTAAATGAAGTCATAAGTATGATACCTTAATCTAACAGGATCAGTGCCCTTGTAGGAAAACAGAGACCTCTCCCACCTGCACACATCAAGGAAAGGCCATGCGGGACACGTTGTTGTTTAAACAGTCGTGGTATTTGTTACAGCTAACGTGGAGCCTTCGTCCTGACATCTGCTCGCATGGGCCAGTTTGCCAGTGTGGACCTCTCCGTGCATGCAGAGGGTCAGCCCGCGCAGAGGAGATGGAAGAGCCAGCAGTCATGGTATCTCATCAAACAACATCTCTCCCTGGCGGACTGGGACCTGCGACCCTTGCAGACAAGCAAGTGGACCCAAGCAGAGAAGTGGATGGCTTTGGAACGGGCAGTTAAAGGAACGGAGCTGAGGACACTTCTGCCGCTGCCTCCCATCTGTTCAAACTAGGGCCAGAAAGGGGACTGAAAGCACTCCTATAGAGAAGCTTGCAGGTTTGCCTTATTTTTAGACAATTTCTCACTTTCTTTCTCCTGTGGCCAGCCCTGACAGTATGAGAGAGGTGTGTGGGAAGAGGGCAGCTATAATAAATCTTTAATTAGTTGTTAAATCCATTCCAGAAATATGACAGAATTTATTCGGCCAGGAAACAGAATTCTAGGTTCACACATGAGAGATTTGTTATTTTTAACACGAAGTTAAGAGAGGAAGCTCTTCCACAGTAAAGATCACAAGAAATTCAAACTCTCTTTCTTCCTCCTTAATTTTGAAGCAGTAGAAACATGATTAACTCAGAAAGAACCACTTGAAAGGGAAAGAAATAAACCCTAAAATACAGGGTTCTTCCGCTCCCTTGAATGCTGAAAATCAACATGATGGAGTCACCGATGGTATAAGGAGACCTGAGCTTGTACCCTAGAGGGCAGCTGTGTGATCTTGCGGGCCCTGCCCCCAGGCCTGGCTCTTCTCTCTGGCAGGAGGAGCTGCGGTTTATTGGCTTCATTCACTGATGCTCATTGAGTCCCACCTTGTTGTCATATTGCTGAACTCTGTGGACACAGTGATTTGCTGACAGTGCACCCTGCACCCCTGGACTCCAACATATGGGACAGGCTACCAATGCCCCACAGAGCGGCAGTGCTGTGTAAAGACAAGCCTCTGGAGGACTGTGGGGACCCCTGGGAGGGCTACTAATCCCAGAACAGAAATCAGGGAAAGACGTAGAAGTTATGGTCCCCGGCTTTCGGGGTAGACAGGAAGTCAAGCAGAGGGAAGGCAATGTGTAGGGGAGAAGGCTGGAGATCACGTTAGAGATGCAAGAGAGGGTCGGTCGGGTGACAGATTCACAATAGGCTCAGGTGCTTGAAATTCATGGCACTGGCAAGACAGCTCAAGGGCAGTCTGAGGCAGAACCGTGACACAGCCTGATTTGCACTTCAGGAAGAAAAAGAGAGGTTGGAGGGAAGGAAGAGAGAATAACAACACCTGGTGTCTGGTCATCACCAGGAAGGAATCTGAGGTGAGGAGCAGGTGGATGGAGTGAAGCAACGAAGGTGATGAACTCCATTCAGAGCACACGGACACTGCGGCACCTAAGAGACATCCTTGCAGCTGAGGAAATCCCTGAAGACAACTAAAGCCTTTACAGCAACAGAACTGACAGCACCGCGGGCTTCTGGGAAGGGGCTCTGAGCGGGGCATCTTCCTGTTCCCCTCAGCAGAAGACAGAACTTTGGGAAATAACAACAGTTCCTAGAAAAATGGACTAGAAATTGTCCAAGCAACATTCTTTCATTGGTAAAGATGCAGGACTGCAAGGGACCCCACAGCTCAGTAAAACCAAAGGCAAGTTCTTCTCCTAAAAGGGAGGTGATGCTGGCCCACAAAAGGTCCACCAAGTGGTGCAGAAAGCACGTCTGAGTGATCAGGGTGTGGACTCCAAGTTCTGACTACAGATTTTAATCCTACGTAAACCACGCATGCCTTGGACAAACGACTCTATGTGAGTTCTTTCCTCCTTCACTGCTCCTCGCTCCACCCCACATCCGTGAGCTGCTGTCCATGGTACTACTTGGAACCACACTCACCGCACTCCATGCCCTGAGCTGCTGTCCGCGGTGCTGCTCAGAACCACACTCACGGCTCCCCATGCCCTGAGCTGCTGTCCGCGGTGCTGCTCGGAACCACACTCAGGGCTCCCCATGCCCTGGGCTGCTGTCCACGACGCTGCTTGTCGCTCCTCACCCATCCTCAGCAATTAAGCCCTGAAAGAGGGAGGGAAAGTTATAAAGTGTTGAAGGGAAATACAGGTTAATTGAAGATTAACTTCTCTCTGAGATTCATCCACAAAGTACAGGAAATAGAACCTGTCTTGCAGGTCACATGAGATTTTGGCAAATAAAAGATATAAAGCCCCTAGCACATAGAAGGGGATTGTAGACACTTGTTTTAGTTGTAGTTATGAAGAAAGATGACTTTGGAACTTGAAAACTCAACTTTTGTGCAGACAGGGCTGTTGCCAGTCAAGGCCTCAGCTTTGTCTGTCTTTTTCTCTTTCCCCTCTCTCTGTCCATTCCTTCCATTTTTCCTTTCCTCTATTCCCCCTTCTCCTCCTGTCTCTCATTCCACCAGGCCTGAGATTTTTAACCTTGTCCGCAAATCAGTAAAAGCAGTTGTTAGTGCCATTGTTGTTCTATGGCCCCTCTCTCCCTGCGCTGTCAGCATTAGCACAGCACCTGGCTACAGCTTCTTCCTCAGAGGTGTGCTCCCAGCCAATCTGAACAGAGGTCAGTTACATTTCTGTAGGGTTTCTGACTTCAAAAGAACTGTGGGACCCCAAGCAGTGAAGCGCTAAGAGAGATTTTCTATTTAAATGGTGCAACCAGACTTGAGTGTACATGAGAACCTTCACGCAAGCGCACAAGCAGACAAGGACCTGCATTCCAGTGAGACTGAGAGAGGTTTACAAGAGACCTTAGGTCTTCGGCAAAGGTGATGTTGCCCAGAAGTTCTCAAACCCAGTGGCTCTTGAAATGTGTCTCCAGACCAACAATATTAGCATCATTTAAGAACTTCTTATAAATGAATTTTTTGGCCTCTACCCCAGACCTTCTGAGTCAGAAACTCTGGAGCTGAGGCCCAGAAATCTGGGTTAACAACTCTCCAGTGGAATCAGGAACAGACTCCCATGTGAGAACTCTGCCTTACTCTAAAATTTTTTGGATGGATAGGCTGAACGAAAAGATCTAGTCTTGCGTCTGGCATGCAGGTTCCTGGCCTCATTCCACCTACTACATCAACAACGTGACCTCCCATTGTTTTGCACTGAACCACTGCCACACACTCCTCCTTGGTTCGTTCATGTTTAATTGGTGTCTTCAAATGAAAGATCTCCAGATCTCCAAATGCTGAATTTGGAAAAGGAAAAGAAGGGAGCCCAGACAGGAGGCAGTAGATATTGGAGTGTTACACTAAAGCTCACTGGGAGACTCCTTCAACCAGTCATACTAACGGCTGACATATACAATTTATAGTGTGCAGTTATTGTTCCAAAACTTTACACTTAACTGGTTTAATCTTGACCTTGCTTGTGTGGTGGAGTTAAAATTAGCACTACACATCTTGAGACCATAGTCTTAAGCAAAATAAATCGGACACATATGTTTAAATACTGCATTGTTTCTCTGGTGTGAAAAACTGAAAGTGTAAATAAAGACTAAAATGTATTATATTGGGAAGGGGAAGAAATTGTTCAAATGGGAAGGGAACAAGGTATGGGGAGGGGAAAAGGAACAGAAGGATAAGAGAAATAAGGAATAGAAGAAAAATATGGAAACAAAGCTTTTGTAAATAAGGAGGGAGACGGGGGTGAATGGAAGGGAGGGGAACAGAAAAAAAGAAGGAGCAAGATACATCATGTACAAGAACAAATCCCCTGTGATGAATGTTATCACTATGTGTATCTAAAATGTACCACTAAAATAAAATTTTAAAAAATTAAAAAGTAATAAAATAAAATTAACATTACAATTAGTATTATTCTAATGATTTGTATATTATTATTCATTTCCACTCTGCTTTAAATAAACCACTATTAATGTTAATAGCTCCAGTGAACCCAGCTTTCACTGCTGATTTGTTTACAACTCCACTGTTCTTTCTGTGATTTTGAGCCGTATGGCATTCAAGCATTTATTCTTTAGATATAGAGTCTGAAAGTACATATTAAGTTCCTACCTTGAATTAGACAATGTCCTACAGAGCATACAAAACTGACAGTGTAAGTATTCCCCAAATCCTTCCATTTTTCATCAAGGCACACACTTCAAGTACATTTCTGATCCCCTGAAAGTTAGTCTAGGGTCATGTGACTGAGCTAAGGTGAAAAGAATTTGTGTAGGAGAAATATAAGTCCCAACCTGCTAGATATCAGATGTGTCAAATTTGTGTCCCCCAAAACCAAAGAATGAATTTCAAGGAACAACTCTGGTTAAAAGCAGGAAAGACTTATGAGAGACAGCTCCTGAGAGACAGGAGGGGTCCCAAAAGTGGGTTGCCACAGAGGTCATTTCTCTAAGAATGTTTTATAGAGCAAAATCATGAAGTGGGTACAAAATCACAAGGTGAGTACAAAGTGCTTCAAATGATAATCAACCAATAAGATTACAAGTGCAGTTGCTTAGCTAATATTGATCCGATAGAGAAAGCAAGGCACTTAGCAAGGGTATGTGGAAAGAACAAGGGCATTTTTGAGAAGAGATGCATTCACATGCTCTGGTCACCCACCTGGGTGACTGATGTCTATCTGGACTTTACTGGACCTGGTGATACCAAACATAGTATAATCTTAAATTATTGCTTATCTCTCAGGGAGGCATGTAGGCCTGGTCATTACATCTTTATCTTATCTTGAGCCCTGGCTTCTGACAGATGTGCCTCCAGCCACAGTTGTGATGTGTTCCCATCTTCTGCAGTGACTCCCTTAAGGGCCTAGCCCTGTCTGACTGCCTATTAATTTCTACCTAATTTGGCTGTCTATAGTAGAAGGAAGATAGAAGTGTACAATACCCACATGACCTACAAAATCTCCATTCCATTTCCTTCCTTTCTGTGGTAATACAAGTGGCTACATTTGGAAGAAGGTATCAGTGAGACAGGAAATTAGGGTGTGGCAAAACTGGCTGGGGTAATAGGTGTGAACTGTTAATTACAAACTCCCAGGACACATGCACAGAACAGTCCCCAAAGCCCTGCACATGAACTTCTCCTGAGAACTCAAGCAGGTTTTTGATGGGACAGCCTAGACCTGATGCCAGCCTGAGGTGTGGTGACACAAAAAGGACCATCCACATTTAGTTTTTGCCACTATCTTCTCTCTTGCATGGGTGTCTGACCCTCATGCTGTAACATGTACTACTTTTCCTACTTTTACTTGACCCAAACTCACTCTGCAGAGCCTGTTTCTTTTCCTATCTTCAATAAAGCTTTCCTACTGTTTGTGTTTGTCTTGATCAATTCTTTGCTCGGGACAGAAAGAACCTCAGAACCACCTCCAGAAGGAGACACCAGCACCCTAAAATCAGGTAACAACACTACAAGATAGAGGGACATGCTCTTTGAGAGACTGCCTGGAACAGACCAGCCACCAGCCACATCATCCTGGAGCAACTAGTGCTCCTCTGTGTTTTAAAGCATTGTGACTGGGAGCTCTTAGTCACTCAGGCACCTTACTGTTACCGACCACTCAGATCCATATGCTCGAGTTCATTTGCTCATTGCTGACCAGGTCAGAGGAGGCCATACATTTTGGTAAAAAGTAAAAAGGATTTATCCAAAGCTCGCTCTGAGGAGACGGAGGGGCCCGTTCGCCTCAAATCACCATCTCATCTTGCACAGGTGGGCAAGGGTCTCTCCTAGTAAACAACAGAGAGGAGGGGCACAGAGAGATAATGTGGATCTCCACACTTGCTTTCTCACTCTCAGCCATCTTTAGGCTGTTCTCCCTCTCTGGAAAGGAAACGGCTTTGGCCTCCCGGGGCTGGCATCTGTATGCTCTGTCTCTTCTTCGGGGCTAAGGAGAAGAAAAGAAGTGCCGGTTCTGCGTTCAGCAGGAAGAAGTCTGAAGAAGCTGTTTATCTCTAAAAGAAAAAAGATTTAACATTTAAAGTTTTATTTTGAGATGCTAGTTACATTACTTCTTTTGCAAGTGGGCCTCTGAGATTCCGGCCAATCAGTGTTCAACCTTTTAGGTCAGTCTTCCCACTTGGCTACTTACAAATGCTCTGTCTATGAACAAATTATTTGATCTATGTCAATTGTGATTAATTCACAAAAATAATAATGCTTTAACATACATGTTTTGGGAGGAGGTTTAAATGTCAAATACCCCAAAATTGCCTTGTTTGAGGAAGATAGTCAAGTAATAGTAGTTATCTCCCCCTACATCCCTCTGTAGAAAATAGTTTATTTAGATAGCTTATCACAAAGCCAGCTAGCTAGGGGAAGGGGCTGTGATAGATTTCGGTGACCAGCCATATTGATAAGAATTAAAATAAGAAGACAGTGAACTGGTACTTTGCACTAAGCATAAACTTCCTCAGGCAGCATGGGATGCAGCCCACTCCCTACTAAACTCCTGAGTTTTAAGGAAATTAAATGCAAAATAAACAGTTTTTTTTTTCTCTAAAATCCCAGTTTCCTTTAAACCTACAAGTAGAAGCACTGGGTTAGAAGCCTGTGTTTCAATTGGTCATTTTAAATCCACAGAGCCCCATGTGATACGTGGCCACAAAACACTGGGCAACTCCTGTGCTCTGCTTATCTGTAATTAGTTCTGGGTGGAGGGCTAGGTGGCCACCCACTCAGGGCCCCTCCTGGAAATCCAGAAGCTATTATTATTATTATTATTATTATTATTATTATTATTACTTCCAACAAAACTCCCCTAGCCTCCCCTGTTGGCTCCTGACGCCATTCCTCATCATTTGCAGAACCATGAGCTCAGTATGTACAGTAACCCCTTCAAGCATCAGATTTCCACAAAAACCAACAAAACTAGGTGAAGAAGAAAGATAATTCTAGTTTTCCTTGTTCCCTCAAGATGAACTGAGTCCAGGATTTCCACAGTTTGCCCCAGTTTGGCTTCACACTTCGTCTTCAGCAGGGAATGCTTTATTTACCTGGATGTAGAATCTCAAATAGGTGTGAATTCCAAGGTAACAGCTCTGCAGAACTGACATTAACATTTCAGAAAAAGCCATCAAATGGCTGGTTGGAAGTGTTTTCACACACTACCTAATCTCTTTTCACACATCTAAGCTCCAGGATGAATGCTTTTTATCACCTGTAGAAGAAACTGAGTTCCAAACCAGGCTGCTTACATCATATTTTAGTATTTCAAAGAGAAATCAAAGGAGCCTTTAGAAAGCAGTTTCACATTTCTCAAAGTTATCCCTGAGTGATTTCAGGGTTCTAGGAAGTAAGTTTTTTGTTCCTATAAAAAATAATAATAATAAAAAATAAATAAATAAATAAATAAATAAATAAATAAATAAATAAATAAATAAATAAAATAAAAACCTGAACTGAGAGAAACTTAAAATTCAGTTTTACAGCTGGGGAGACCTCAGAGACCAGCTGGGGCCTTCTGCAGGGCTGACAAGGCCTCTCCCAGGCCCTGCTGCACTCCATGGTGATGGAATATCACTCTTTTAAAAGGAGGCACCCCACATCTGACCACTCCAACCATGAGGATTTTCCTTCATGGAGCAAGCACTTGCTCACATGAGCATCTGTCCTCTCATCTGGGCTGTGTGCTGTACAGCAGGACAGTGAGCGGGGCTCCCTGTCGTGAGAAACCACCGCTCTGTCTTTTCTATCAGACGTGCCTCCATCTCGGACTCTAGTCTACCCCAGGCGGCCCCTCCTGAACACACTGAAATCATGGACAATGCCTACTCAGTTTACACTCTGGGAACACAGCTGCAGACCAGAGATAGCTCATCAGTAGCCAGAGACTTTCTGCTCCCCACACCCTCTCCCCTCCCTCTCTTCCTTGCTCTCGGCAAACCTTTGGATCCTTCCCTCACACCACTTAAACTAGCCAACAGTGATAGATTGTAAGCCCTTGAATGTAGCCGATGAATTTAAAGAGTGGCTGCTTCCCATGCATTAGGGCCTAAAACCCTGCTTCCCCACTGCTCAGTGACCTGCTGCCTCGTGTCTGAGTGTGCCACTCATGCCCTTCCCCTCGTGTCTGAGTGTGCCACTCATGCCCTTCCCCTCGTGTCTGAGTGTGCCACTCATGCCCTTCCCCTGGTGTCTGAGTGTGCCACTCATGCCCTTCCCCTGGTGTCTGAGTGTGCCACTCATGCCCTTCCCCTCGTGTCTGAGTGTGCCACTCATGCCCTTCCGCAGACCCACAATTTGAGTCACAGGACAACACTTCAGATATCCGTACTCTGTGTGCCAGGCTTGTGGTTCCACAAACGCTGAGGAATAAAGTCACAAACCAAAAGAGGAAATTAGGAGAATTGTGTTTTTTGTTTTTTGGGTTTTTTTTTAAATAAGCCGAGAGAGAATAGCTTCTGGATTTCCAGGAGGGGTCCCAAATAGAGCAGCTGCAGAAAGCCTCCATTTAGAATTACTCATAGGCAAGTAGGGTACAGGTATGTCTTAATCATTTAGTGGTCACCTATCATGGGTGGCTCTGTGAATTCGAAATGACCAACCAGGGCTCAGGCTCTCTAGCCCAGTTCTTTCACATAGTGTTGATAGTAAACTGGCACCTTAGAAAGAACTAGTTATTTTACATTATAGTAACCTCAAAAATCCCAAGAGGGCTGCATTTCATGTTAGAGGAAGTTCACCGTATTTTAAATTCCTCAAAATTCAGGAGTTCAGTAGGTGATGGTGCCTCTCTTTAAGAGGGAGGAGCCTGAGGAACGTTCATCCCTGGGCAAAGTCGTAGTTTACTGTCTATTCTAAATTTTTATCAGTACAGCTGGTCACCTCACTCTATCTCCAGCCCTTTCACTAGCTAGCTGTCTTACTCATCAGCTAACTAAATAAACTATCTTCTACAATATTTCAGGGTAGCCATTCCAGGTTCCCCTCACTACCACACCATACTTTCCAGCCTTTGCTTTCTTGCCTCTGCCTGACACACCTTCATTGGGAGTCTTCCCAGATGAACTTCCCCTGCCTTATTCTAAGGGATTTTTAAATTATTTTTATCTTTTAGAGCAGTTTTAAATTCGTGGCAAAGTTGAACAGAGGGTACAAATGTTTCCCACATGTGGAATGCTCCCACATACCCTCTCTCCCACTACCAACATTCCCTACATTTGTTACAATTGATAAGCTGACATAGACACATCATTATTACACAAAGTCCAAGTTTATATAAAGTTTCATTCTGGGTCTGTGGGTGCAGCTCTTGGGTAGAGCACTTGCCTAGGAAGCCAGGGTCCTGGCTTTGGTCCTCGGCACCAAAAAGTAAAATAAAATAAAAATAAACAGATTTCGTAACCAGGTTCTGGGGTTCTAGGGACTCCTGAGGCAGGAGGCTGAGACACACCTAAAATTAGCTGGGAAAGTAGACAAGGCCTGTTAATTGCAAAACCACAGGATGGTATAACAGCAGAGCTGGGGAAGTAGCTGTAAACTGTTAATTACAAAATCCCACGACACACGTGCTGAGCAGATCCCAAAGCCCTGCGTGTGACAACTCGAGCAGACATCTGATAGCATAACCTAGAACTAATGCCAGTGTGGGAAATATAAAAAAAGGACAGCCACCATTGAACTCTCACCATTGTGCCCTTGCACAGTAGCCCACTCTCACCTGTAGCATATACTTATTATTTCCTATTTTTACTTGGTCCAAACTCACTCTGCAGGGTCCATTTTTTCCTACTGTTAATAAATTACAAAACCTTATTACCATTTGTGCTTGACCAGTTCTTTGCCCAAGAAAGAAGGAACTTAGAAACCACCTCCAGAAGGAGACTCTAGCACCCCCAAACCTGGTAATACTTCTAGAGATTCTTTCTAGGTTCTTCCTGCCCTGAACAAGGAATTGAACAAAAAAAGCACAAAAGGTAGCAAGATTTCACACTTATTAAAGGTAGAAAAAGAAAAGAAACATGCTCCACAGAGCCAATTAAAGGTAAGTAAAAAAAATTACACCCTGAAAAGTGGCTGTAAAGAGGTAACAGTGGCTCCCAGCTTAATGGCGACAGTCTATTGTACCTCCCATTCCTCATGCTGTCTTATCAAAAACCCGCTTGAATTCTCATGAGAACAATTGAAGACAGCACTTTCCAATTAATTCCAGATGCAGAACTTGGCTGTATGTCTCCTGAATCTCTATGATTGTTAGGGTGCACCCATTTGTCCAGCCAGCTGACCACACCCTAATCTCCTGCCTCAAGGCCCTTTTGGTAATGCATATGTTAAAAAGTTTGGCAAATGGCTGATGGCTTGTAGCCACCATTATAATACACAGAGGAGTATCATTGTGTAGCATCAGGCAGGTGGTCTTGTGGGGACAGTGGTCTTTAAGAGCCTCCTGTCTCCCCCAGGTATCTCCAGGTTCCTCACCTTCACTCTGGTGAAGAGTAGGGAAGTGAGGAGAGGCTGGCTCACATCAAAGGCCCTCAGCAGAGAATGAGGAATTCCGGTTCCTCCCAGAAAAAGGAAGTCAGAAGTGAAAGTAACATGAGGCAAAGTTTACTTATAAGAATACAAGGAACAGCTGCCAAGCGATGGGATGCTCTACAAGGCAGGGGGAATTTGACTGAATTTCTCAAGGTGGGACCGGGAATCTACTCATGCTTATATAGGGGTAAACTGGTTCCTAAAAATAACTGTTTCACTGACTGGTGTAATCTAAGCCAATCAGGATCTCAGCCTTTTTTTCTGTGTTGAGGAAAGGTCAGGGGGCTATTACATAGTGAGTCCATGTAATAATTTCACAAGAGCAGCTTCCTCGAGTGCATAGTGTGAGATAAGCTTGTGGTAAATACACAGCCATCAGCCACCCAGATTGTGTCCTATATCTTATCTATCTACACCTCCCTCTAACTGTCCCTCCGACTGTATTAAAAATTAAAAATCTTTGCAGGGAAATAAAGTTTCCCACACTTTTTCCCCCCACTGGGAACTGCACCCGGGGCCTTCACACTGAGCTGCATCTCCAGCCCTTCTCATTTTGCAACAGGGTCTCACCAAGTTGCCCTGGTTGGCCTTGAACTGTTACCAGCTGCTGAGTTTCATACACTTGGGTTCATTTTCTCACCACTGACCAATTCAAAAGAGGCTATTTATTTTGGTAAAAAAGGAAAAAGAATTTATTCAAAGCTAGATGGAGCAGTCTGTCTGCCTCAAACCACCATCTCACCGTGTACAGGTGTGTAAAAGTCTTCGCTAGCAAGAGACAGAGAGAGAAAGGCATTAGGCTGCCTCGTGCCCCTGCCTGCATATCTGTCCGTTCATCTTGGCTGAGCAGAGGTTGGGAAGCTATTTATGTCCTAGGCCTGAGGAATTTCAGAGAAGCCATTTGCCTCTAAGGAAAATAATCTAATTTTTAAAGTTCCTTTATGAGGTGCCAGTTACAGAACTTGCAGTTCTCCTGCCTCGGCCTCCCAGAGTGCCGGGATCACAAACATGCGCCACCAGGCCTGGCTCTTCCACACTTTGAAGGATCTTGGCTGAGCCTGAAAATAAAACTGATAAAGACAGATCGACAGGTGAAAAGCAAACCCATTTATTTTAAATTTTTGCATGACATGGAGTCTTCATAAGAAAATGACCCAAAGAAGCCAGGCGAAGTGTGTGTTTTTATGTGAGTCTGATGAAAATGGATAGTCGAGGAGAAATGTGATCGGTCTAAGGGATGTGATCTAATGGAGACCAACGGCAGAGACAAAGGCCCACTTGGTCAGATTCCTTCTGTATCACCACAAGAAATTCCTCCTTCAGAGTAAGAGGCACAGGAGGGTTTTGGAGAGAGGAGAGGAAGCCACCACAGTCGGGGTGCTGTGGTCAAGGCCCACACCCCAGCTGCCCTCTTCCAGTGAGCTCTTGCATCCCAAAGCTCCTTATGGCAGGAGGCATCCACAACACGCCACAGAGGGACAGTCGCTCTCCCTCTCAGAACCCAACAGCACACCTCCCGCTCATTGCTGTTGAATTTTACTCTATTCGAAGTTTCTCTATGTCACTTGAAATGTTTATTCTATTGCCTATACCATTAATTACCCACCCAAACTCTGGTCGTTCCTACATTGGGTCACTTTGCCTCATGTGGTAAAATTGAAAACAGTCTCACAGTTTACTGTCCACAGCAACATCACAGTTCACTGTACCTCTCAACGTAACTCAACTATTCCAGGAAACTTTTGCCTAGGACATAAAAGTTATAAATAATCTTCTTGTTCGTTCTATATCTTAGTTACTTTCTCAGCACTGAGTCACAATACTGGACATTCACAACCTAAAGGAGGAAAGGTGTATTTTGGCTCACTGTTTGTAGAGCTTTCAGTCCATAGTCAACCAGATTCATAGTCAAAGGCAGAGCAGCATGGCAGAGGAGAAACAGTCCATGGTAGGGCAGGCAGGAAGCAGAAGGAGACCAAGGGAGATGAGAGGGACATAGACCCTTCCAGGCCACGCCCCCAGTGACCCACCTCCCAACATGATATTTAGCTATAAACTCATCAGTGAACTAATCCACTGATGAGTACCACACCCCCATGATAAAATCATCTCCCAATAGCCCTTCCTATGACTACATGAAGCTTTGGGAGCACATCTAGATATAAACCATAACATTCCAGGAACTTCATAAAAGATCATCAATTCTTCAAAAGAAAATAGCAAATTAGAGTTTATACCGCAATACTCTTCGAATGCTTTGCCCTAAAATCCTCTCCTTTTGTACTCATCAGTCCTAATGCATCATTTTTTCATTTTATGAAAAAACAAAATTTTATAAGTAAATAAGAAAATAACAATAGTTACTACACTGTATATTATTATCTTCAAAGTAGTTACTCAGAGTACAAAACATAAACCAAAAAGATTCTTACAAAAAAGAAACAGAAAATAACACAAACTTTGTTTTCAATGAACTAAGATAAACTATTCCTATAAATGAAACAAATTAGCATATATATTGAAATCTTTTTAAAACAATGAAATATGTAATTTGGAGAAGTACTTGAATTTTTCCCTATTTTCTATTTATCTCTCTTCTATCTTGTATACACACACACACACACACATACATATGGCCTTCCTAGGTCCTAGGGCTGCTTGTCAAACCTACCTGTAGATATCTCTTCCTGGGGCCTTCTAGGGTTGCTTCTCAATACTAGCTCTCTTCCTCCCTCCATCCTACTGGTTTCTAGTACTGTATCAGTCAGTTGTTTCTAGAGTCAGTGGTTTGCAAGAGAGCAGATTTAATACAGGACATTTATAAGTTACAACATTCACCCACAAGCCAAATGCAGGAGAGCACAAAACATCTGTCTGTGTGCTGGAGGCCCAAAAGATCTAATCAAGGGCTGGGAGCCCACGGCAACGTCTTGTGTAAGTCTGTGTCTGCACTACAAACCTGAAGAATCTGTACTGGCGCCAGGATATGATGCTCAAGGTGGAGATGAAGACCAGGGCTCTCCCAAAGAGAATGGCAGGCACACAAGAACCTGAGCTCTCTGATGAGGAGACCAGCCGAGTTCACTTCAGGAAAACCAGCTGCAACACAGCTTCTGGGGAATCAGCCACTTGCAATCTTCCCCTCCCACACTCCTTCATGCTGTGTTTGGCAATAATGCTCAGGTGGAGCTTCTAACCTGGAACCATGCTAACTCAGTTCAGCTGGGCATTCCTGCTCAAGTTGATCATAATCAATCTACCACAAACAGTATTATGATAAATTTGGCCTCTAGTTTATCTCCCTACCTAAAATGATATGTGACCTATTGGCTTTTCAGTATGAAGCTTTCATTTGCCAGAAAACTCATGTCCTTTTATGACATGAGCTTGCAATAATGCAGGGGAGTTGGGGAGAGAGGAAGAGGCTGGGGAGGGGGGAGGGTACCATACAAGACCTCAGATTTTAAAGCTAGGTCTTGCCTGGGCTACTGATACAAAATCTCGCCTCTCCTAGGCTAATAGCAGACTAGATGGCCTTCCCAGTTTGTTTGGTCTCCTTTCCTAAAGACACCTCCTGTCCTTGTCCATTCTCAGACTGCCATCTACTGAATTCTTCACCCATTAGACTTTCCTCAGCTCTCTGCAAATGAAAAAGTTCCGCATGTCCTACTCATAATGGTTGGGGGAAAACACTTACCAGGACCAGAGGCCCTGCTCCCTCAGATAGTGGGTCATGACTGAAGACTATTTGTCAAATCTCTGACTTCTGTCAGCCAGGGTCCCCGAGACACACCTACACAGGAAAATTCATCAGAATTTGACCGAGGTCTCTCAAGACGGACGGGCTTACTACACCCCCTTAAACAGGCATACTATGACATCAGGTAATTTTATACTTGGCTAGAGGTGTCCAGCCAGTAGGGCGTCCCCACTCTGGACCCCGTGTCTCTACAATGAGTTGTAGCCAAAGGGGAAGATCCCAGGGCCCAAAAGAAGTGACACCGGTGCCCACACAATGCCAGAGATGTCTGACACGTGAATTTGCAGGAGTTTGGCTTTATCAGGGGACACCCCAGGGCCAAGCGGGTTGGGAACTGACCCAAGGTGTGTTCTGTAAGGTCTCCACATCCTAGTTCTTACTCCTGTTGCCCACAGACCCATTATGCAGAATGCACCTAACTCCCCTTGTAGATGCCTTCTCACACTGGGATAGATCTGACCCCAGCCCCTCAGGGCAGAACATCTTGTACTCCTATATGATGAGGCACGGCCTATGTAATGAGTTGGGGAGCAGGAAGTGTGGCTCCCTGATGACTGCCTAAAGTATAGCACCATATTCCAAAAGAGACAGAGAAAATGGTTGGAGGTGCCTTATGTTTCAGCTTTCGTAGCTCTCCAACAGAAGCCTGGTCTTTGCTCTAGAACTAATGCTTCCTCAGAGCTGACGCTCCTGAGGACTTTCTCTTGTCAACTCCTCCCTTTGATATTGTCCAGGAGATATCCTGCTCTAAATTCCAGGTTCTTTTTCGGCTCAAACAAAGAACTGGATGGACAAGTTGGCGGCAGTGAGAAAATTTACTTAAATAGCAAAAACAGAAAAACTGGCTCAGCCAGGTGAATGAAATAGCCGCTGGGCAATTAGGGAGGCCAAAGAGGGGAGGGTCTAGAGAGCAAGCTAAGGACGGAGCTAGAGAAGATAGAGCACGGGGATTAGAGAGCAAGAGAGCAGAGCGACCTCGTGGTAGTTTCTGTTATCTTGTCCCAGTTCTCCTGAGAGGTCCCGACCCTATGAGAAGGCATTTGGATTTCGGGCCCCAGGCTGACGTCAGGTCTAGGCCACTCCCTCAGGTCACGCCCATCTTCCCAGCCAGCTCGAGCCACGCCCTCCCCCCCTCCCCATAGGCTACCTCCTTACCAAGCTTCGCAGTGAGTGCCCCCAAAAGATGGAAAAGGCCCTCTGGAGCCCACCGCATATCAGGTTTGGGTCTACCTGCCATTAAGCCCTGGACTTAGGCAGCTCAAAACCTAAGCCTGCCCCTTTGAGAAGTGGCAGGCACAGAAGGTAACGTTTGAGTTCAGGTCTCCCTTTTTCAGCCACAGGTATTCAGTGATGAACAGAGAAACTGGGTACATTTTCGGAGGACTCTGAAAAGCTTGCTGACAGATTCCATACCCCGACAGCGGCTTTTGATCTGAGCAGGCAAAATGTCCGGTTCATCCTGGTTCCTTGCTGCACAGCCACGAAAGGGGAAGGATTACAAGTGCTGCAAACCAGACTACTGATGAGGTCTCTGCAGCTGCGCCCGATGGTCAGGGCCCAGGTGGGGTTATAACCCTGGGGGTGGAGACAGTAAAGGGAGGTTAGACCTCCAGGCCATCTTAGCAAGTATGCATATGGGCCTGCCCCCACCCCATAAATTGTGATAAACTCAGGACTACCAGTCAGGGCTCCAGTGAAAATCGAGCAGCTTTCCAGCACTGACTTGCAGAGGCACTCCCTAAATACACTAATTTAAACCCAGAATCTAGAGAAAACCAAATTACCCCAAGATAGGATTTTTATGAGTCAATCAGTTCCAGACACCAGGAGGAAACTACAGTGACTCCAGCTGGGCCCATAAATTGGGATGAGATAATTGGTCAGTGTGGCTTCCAGGATCTTTAACACTCGTGATGAAGTAGAGGACAAAAAAGGAGAAAAGGCAGCTCCAGCCATGCTGGCCCTCATGGACAAGGTCCGCGACGAAACCCTGGGCACCAAGGGGAACCAAGGCATCCCAAAGAATGCTAGAGGCACGTCTGAGTGTTTCAAGTGCCAGTAACCAAGGCGCTGGGCAAAGGAGTGTCCCCAAAAGCTGCTGAGTCCTTCCTGAGCTTGTCTGAACGCGGATGAGGACCCTCAGCACTGGAAGAGGGATCGCTCTCGTTCCCAGAAGGGGACAAGGTCATCCACCGCCACGGCGGCCTGGGAGGAATGCCATGATGGTGACTGATGGTGCCTGAGGCAGCCGGTGTGACCCCTCACAGGGTGTCCCCCTCACTTTACAGGAGCCCCGGGATAAACAGATAACCTTCCTTCTCCATGCTGGATGACTTGCACAATCCTACTATCTACTGGGACGAGTTAGCATCTCATTCCTCAGTTGTTGTGGGTCTTAAAGGGAGTAAACCAGTCAATTTGCTTTACCCCAGCTCTGAACTGTTAGATGAGAGATTTCCTTTTCCAAACTGCCTCATGGTAATACCAAAGTGTCCCATACCAGTAATCTTCCTCCCCAGAGCCACTCTGTCATTCGGACTTCTGCAACCCATGTCCTAGTTGCCAGGGGCCCGGCCAGCCTGGCTGCCCTGGGCCTGGTTTTTCTGCCAGGAGTTGATCCCCAGGCATGGTATGGTGGCATCCCGGGGAGGGCTATCAAGGCCATTTGGCTTGAGGAATCTAACCTCTACCCTCACAGAAGGCAGAATCCCATTAAAAGACAGGGTAGACAGCAGCTGAAGCCTGTTATTGATAAATTTGGGGCTAGAGGATCGCTAGTGCCATCCCAGTCCCCGTACAACACACTCATTTTACTAAGAGTCAAGCCATCAGGAGAATATCACCTAGTACAAGCTCTCTGGCTCGTCAGTGAGGCAGCGGGACCTATTCACCCCTTAGAGCCAGACCCACACGCCCTCCTCACACAGAGCCCAGGAGACACTAACTGGTTCTCTGTCCTTGCTCTCAAGGATGCCTTCTTCTCTAGCACCGTGGCCTCCAGCTCCTTCCTTGTTTGCCTTTAGATAAGAGACTCTCCAAATTGGCCTCTGCCAACAGAATACCTGGACTGTCTTGCCTCAGCATCCTGTCAATTATGTTGTCAGTCACACTCTGAAAGACCCACTGGGAGGTGTGCTAGGCCGGGTGCAACATTCCAAATCCGTAAGCCCAGATATTCCACACTCACGCCATTTTCCTTTCTGCCAGCGCTAAGCATACTTTTGCCCTTTAAACTTTGTTATATTTAGCTGCTTTCTTGTTACCATTGCATCAGCATCCAATTCTTTGCTTGTGTGCACAAGAACTTGGAAACCTGTCCCAGGACCCCATCACCCTTGGTAACAAGCTGGCCATCAAAGATTCATGCTCCTCTTCCACAGAGGCTGAGGCACAGCTGGAGAGAAGCACCCCACCAGGGTACACAACCCAGACCACGCATCTAGTGGGGCACATCACTTGTTCTCGTCAGTGGGCCGAGACTGGCAGTGATGGCGTCACATCCAAGACAAATTGCTTGAAGGGACCCCCCTTCACTCTTGCTTTCTCCTCCTGCCAGATATATGCAGATCAGTGTGATGGATTCATCTCACCAGGGCAGCAGTGGCTGATGCCAGAACCATATATCCTGGAGGGGCAGATGGACACGGCTCCCCCATCAGCACCTAGAAGAGCCACCCTGGCCTGAGAGCGCTTCTGCTTCTCCAGCTTCAGTAGTTCTACTGCACGATTTCCTCGATGTGCCCAGAGCTGTCATGTGTCACACACTGGCTTACACTGTGTCCCCTGGAACCTGCCCGCCTATGTGCCCTACACATACCTCCAGCTCCACACGAGCACTCCTAAATTACCACCTCTCCTGCATCCTGCCTCTAGGAAGGGCACCAACATCCACATGGGGACCCCTCGGCCTCACCACTGAACCCCAATCTATGACCTATGATGTAGACCCGCCCACCCACCCAGGTTGGGTGACTCAGCCCAACTCTGCTTACCCCCAAGACAACTGCTCTACAGGAGGTCCCCACTCGCTCTGAAGTCCCATTGTATATAACTATGATGCTATACACCCCCATGTGATAACGACCTGAATGCAGGTAGCATGCACAGTCACCATGTAGCTGTCAGTTTAAAAACCCGATGTACCGAGGATCCCTGGGAGCTACGCTAAGGAGGCTCAGCCAACCTGGCCTGAAGAAAAAGAGAGGAAATGAAGGCACAGACCCTTACGTCCCACTTAACCAGGCACATCACCAGTTCCTATCAGAGGGAGGAAGGAATCGAAGTCAATTTCAAAGTGTCACTGGGCAGTGAGTCTAGTTCATAATGTATAATTACCCCTCCACTAACTGGCAGAGAGCTGGGCTGCTCCCCACCCCTCTCTGTGAATCCCTTTGCTGTCAGGTCTGAAGTACCGACTCAGCCAAGGTCCTCCAGGGAGCCCTGAGCCACAGTATCGGGAATCTGACGCTGTGGCTGTGATTCCCCCACAGCAACTGTCCCAACATTCATCCGTCTGCAGGTTTAATGTTTAGACACAGTATTGAGTCGATCGTGCTTAAGTTTACATACATGAAAACTTGCTGGAGCAGCAAGGCGAAGCAGCTAACATCACGCGCTGTGCAGCCAGACTGCCTGGCTCCCGGCCCTGGTTCAGCCGCTTGCTACATTTGTGACCACGGGCAAGTTGTTTGAGCTCCCTGGGCCGGAGTTTCCTCTCCTACGGAATGAATTCAGAATGCAGCTATCTATCTCACGGGGTTGCTGAGAGTTCATGAGTGCCCTGGGAGGCAAGCACTGTAGCCCTATTTTATGTTTACGTTTGTCATTTGAAGGAGGCATCTGCTATCATGCATGAACTCATCTGCACCTTCAGTTGGCGCCAACATGTGCAGGTATCGGCCTGCGTCATGTAAGAGGAGGGGAGAGACCCCTGCCCAGAACCAGGGCAGCCGGGCTTTCGCATCAGAAATCTCTGATTTCCTTGTCTCCCAGCCAGGCCTCCTGGCTGTGGCTATTGGTCAAGATCACCCTCAAGAATCCGCACCTCTTCTGTCTACACCTGTCTCTATTCAGTCCCTAGGCAGGAAGCTGCCACCAGGGCAGACCCAGCCCCCATCCATGCTGGCACCCACTTACAGGGACCACTGATTTCCTGTGCACGCGGCTCCGCACGCCCCAGATCCAAGGACAAACCTCCCTCCAGAGGGAACCCCACCTGCAACTGCACCTGCCCAAGATTCGGCCACTGTCCATTTTGGGCCCTGGCTTAGGACCAACTCAGGGATGGCACAGCAGCCAGGCCCCACAGACGACGGGAATGTCACTGACTGTGGCCACCAGGGGGCCCTAGACATCCTGGGGAGTGCTGGAAGAGCAAGCTTCATCCCCTAAGTGTACCTCAGTTTCCCTCCACATAAAAGGGAACTGTGGCATGAGACGGTCTCGAGTATTCTTTCTGCTTTAACGTTCTGTATCTGGGACTCCGTCCTGGGCTGTTACTGAGAAGTAGGTCTTACTCTAGGTTTCCAGGGATGCTGTCCTGCTTCGGCCTTCCTGGACGGGGCTCTTACCAGCCTGTCTGTGCTGCTGCACCAGGTGAGCCTGCCTTCTGTCCCAACCCTCCCTCCTTGGTCTTGACACCACAGACAGTCGCCCAGCACGGGCAGGGCCAGGCCAAATATACCCTGTTCTTAAGACAGACATTTATTCTGAAGCACACGTAAGTCCAGATGCTAAAAAGGTGCAGGCACCTCAAAAGCCAAGGCCACGTTTTCATTATTTCAAGAGTTTTAACCTCATCTTCATGTCTACGAACAGAGACCTACGTGTCAGGATAGTCACTCAATACCTGGTCACAGGAGCTCTCTAAATCCTCTGCGTCCTAACGTCTTAGTGGGATAGCATCTCCCCGCTCCTCAGAGTCCTTACCCCTGCCAAGGCCTCAGGTCAGAAGTTAACCCTTAACGATATGTAAGTTTGCACCTCCCAGATCAGCCTGGACCTCCGAAGGGCTGAACAGTTTCAGGACCCAGCGCACGGGCCTGCTACGCAAGGGACAAGCTGAACAGAACGGAGTCCGCAATCTGGCAAGGTGAACATACCTTTGTGTTGGACAGTGCTTTGTTATCTGGGAGTGGGGCGTTTGCTCTGTGAATTTTCCTTAAACACGAATAATTAGGTGTTTAAAATGAGAGCACAGGGGGTGCCTGTACTCACAGGGATCCTGCCTGGTTTCTGGCTGCAAAAACAGCACAGTCGGGGCTGGGGATTTAGCTCAGTGATTAGAGTGCTTGCCTTGCAAGCACAAGGCCCTGAGTTCGATCCCCGGCACCACAAAAAAAAAAAAAAAAACCAGCACAGTCGTTGCTCCTGGCCGCCTTCTCTTGATGCTGTGATCTGGGCGTGGCTTGAGTGTGTCCCCCAGAGGTTCGTGTGCTGGAAGCGTGGTTTCCCAGGTGGCAGCATTGAGGTTGTAGAACCTTTAAGAGGCGGGACCTAGCAGGGAATGGGACACTTGCCGGCACTCTGGGTGGCTGAGGCGGGAAGATCACAAGTTCACATCCAGGCTGGGCGACTTAGAGACCTAGAGAAATCTTGTCTCAAAATAGAATATTTTTGGGAATGTAGCACAGTGAAAAGGTCCTGGACTCAATATTGAAAAAATAAAGGCCTAGCAAACGGTCATTAGATTGTGGGGGCTCCAACCTTAGAAGGAATTAATGTAGGCCCCTCAGGAGTGGATTAATTCCGACAGTATTGGGTTTTTTAAAAAGAGTGAGGTTGCTCCCCTCCAGGCCTCTTGCTTATTCTTTCACTGTGTGATCTCTTCTTCACACACCACTCACCACCCACTCACACTGTGTGGTGCCATCCCGGGTCACAGTGCACCCAGGACCAACACCGTGCAGACACCCACACCATGCTATTCGGACCAGAATCATGAGCCATATAAACCTCTTGTCCTTATGCATTCCCCAGCTACTCTGACACGGCAACACAAAATGCACTAAGACACTGGGGTTGGCCCAGTGTGCTGCTTCTTGGGTGAATTTGATACTGGCCCCGTCCCTGCCAGCAGGCGCCCCAACTGGACATTCCTCAAGGTCATTGTCCTCAAGGCTATGAACTAGTGAGCTTAACCCTACTGCATGTTTTAGGCTAATGGTTCTTTATTCAGAAATAATTGACATGCAATAAAGGGTCCAAATCTTAAATGTTCATTTCTATGAATTTTAGTAAATTCATATACTCAGGTACGAACCCAGCATCATCCAGACACAGACTTAGAACATTCCAGTCACCACAGAAAGACCCTCAGAGGCCTAGAGTCACTCTCCCTGCCCTGCATCTCCAGGCAAGTACTATTATAATTTTTGTCATCCAAAACACCTTTTTTATTCTCTAATTTCAAAAATGGTCTGATAACTTTTCAAAGTCATCATACCGTTTTACAATCCCATAACTGATATACAAGATTTTCACCTTGTGGTAGACGGACCTAATATGGTCACCTTGAGCCAGAACGCCCAACCGGACTGAGTTGGTGTGATGCTGGGCATACGAGATCCACCTGAGGGTTGTTGCTGATGCAACATAAGGCAGAGTGGGAGCCGTAGCTAGCTGGCGGGCTGTTTCCCAGGAGAAGCTCTGCTGCGGCCGGTTCTTCCGGAGGGGGCTCGGCTGTCCCTGTTGAAGAAGGAGCGTGGGGCCTTGCTGTCGTCGAGGACGGCTGCTGTTGCTTCAGAGGATCCCTGGTTGTCATCTCTGCTGCAAGCATCGTATCCTGGCTCCAGCCATCATGTGCAGACACGGACCTACATGGGACAGCGCTGCGGGCTCCCGGCCCTCGACTGGATCTTTTGGGTCTCCAGTGCCTAGATGGACATTCGGCACCTTCTGCATTTGGCTTCTGGGTGAATATTGTAAATGTCCCCTATTAAATCTGCTCTCTTAAAACCACTTGCTCTGAAAACCAAACTAAGACACATCTGGTCCACATTTGTATTTCAGCTAGAAAATTGTGGCGGTATTTCACTGTAGAATTGTTTTTGTTATTGTTATTATTTTATCTTGTTTTGTTTTGTCTGCATTTCCCTTGACTAAGGAAAATGAGCACATTTCATGTATTTATTGTCTATCCGAATATCTGCTTCTATAAAGTGCCTGATGAATACTGCCTCATTTTATAAATTGGCTTATATAGTTTTTGTCTTATTGGTTTTCAGGAGTCTCTTATAAGTTTTTCTCTGAGTCCTTGTCAGACTTAATGTACATGCAACATTCTCTTCATGTTGCTTGGCTTTTCGCTTCCTTATTGGTGATTTTGGCCAGCAGACATTATTAATTTTTATGAAACTCAATTGCCAATTTTTCTGTCATAGTCAGGGCTCTTGTTTTCTGTTTAAGAAATGTTTCATTTCCCCAAGCTCATGAATACATGCTTCTGTGTTTTGTTCTAGAATCTTTACAGTTTTAGCTGTCACACTGAGGTTTTCATTCATTTCAAACGAATTCCTTTGCAAGTCTTGAGGAAGGAGTTAAGGCTCATTTGGTTTTCTCCGTGGATATTCAGTGTTCCAGCACCACTTACTGTAAAACCTATTGCTGTGCGCCCACCAAATCCCTCCGGTGACTTGTTGAAAATCTGCTTACCGTGTGGCGCAGGTCTGCTTGGCCTTGTTACACTGATCTTGCAGGAAGTAGCTACAAAATGGCCAAAGAGAGAAGGGAGGGCCCACCTTGGAGGCTGCTTTCTGGGCTAGAGCCACCTTCTGGGCTAAACTCCACACCAGATCCATGACATCCGGCTCTGAGTACAATGGGAGAGAATAACCGCGTCATACATCTCCAGGCGCTCGCCCAGAGGCCTCCAGCGACCTGGCAAACCCCGACTCTAATCGCGATTGTCACTGACTGTGTGGTTTTGACACCTCTGACCTCCTGGGCTTGGGCACCATGACAGCTCCTGCAAGGGCCTCAGGAAGTCACAAAACTCCACCACCCCTTGGGAAGCAAAGTCAGTCTGCTTACTGGCAAGAGCAAGACCTCGGGCCCCTCAACACTGCCCCAAAACCTAATACTTAAAACACTCCACGCCAAGCCCCCCAGGGGCATGAGCTCTTCTCACCATCCCGTTCCCACCCTGTGGACTGTACTTTCTTTTTTAACGTTTTTATTAGTACATGCTTGTGACTTAAAGGAATTACATTCAGCTCCAGAGTCTGATACACACACATGTTGCTTCTTCCTTCCCTGCTCCCTCCTTGCCTGGATCTCCGTCTCATCTCCACAGGGTCTCCTTCCCTGTTTCTTAACGTAGCTCTTTTATTTTGCTCTTTAAACTATTTATATTTTGAGCCTCTCATATTAGAGAACCCACATGAGGTTGAACCTTTTGCGACTGACTTCTTTCACTTAGTTTCACTTGGTTCCATGGTCTCAAGACCCATCTACTTTCCCACAAATGAATAAGATGTATCCTTCTTTAGAGCTGAGTAGTACTCCATTTTGTGTGTATATATACCACATTCTCTTTATCTAGTCATCTGTCGTATGTGTAAACACTGCTTATATGATTTAAAAATTGTTAGTTGTGCTGCTAGGAACGTGGATATGGGTGTATCACTGTAGTACAATGACTCTTTAGGGAAGATATCCAGGAGAGGTATAGCTGGATCAAATAGAATTTCTATTTTTAGTTTTTTGAGGAATCTTCCTACTGGTTTCCATTCTCACCAACAGTGTAAAAGAGTTTCTGTTTCCCACAATCTCAACAGCATCTTGGGGTCCTTCATAACAGCCATTATTACTGGACTAAGGTGAAATTTTAGTGTTGCTTTGATTTATATTTTTCTGATGGTCAAATATACAGAGTATTTTCTCATTAGTTCATTGGACATTTGTACTTCTTCTGGGAAATGTATTAATTTCAACTGCCCATTTTTAACAAATATTTTATTGGAGAGGGTCTAATTTTTTTTTAGTTTTTTGTATATTCTAGTTATTAATGTTCTGTCTGAAGAGTAACTGGCAAATTTCTTCCCCATTCTTCACTCTGTTAGTTGTTTCCTTTGCTGTGCAGATTTTTAATTTGATATTTGTCCCACTTGCTCAAACTTGATATTATTCCTTGTGCAAATACAGGTTCTATTAAGAAAGTCCTTAGCTGTGCCTATGTCTTCAAGAATTTTGCCTATTTTGTCTTCCAACAGATTGTATCTGTTTTAATATTTAGGACTTTGATCCATTTTGATTTTATTTTAGGGTAAGGAAGAGATATGGGCCTGGATGCAATCTTTTGTATGTGTATAGCCTGTTTTCCCAGCACCATGTGTTAAAGAGGCTGTCTTTCCTCCAGCATATGTTTTTGGGCCTTTGTCAAAGATCAGATCAGATGGCTGAAGGTGATTGGAGTTGTTTCTGCATCCTCTATTCCATTCCACTGGCCAACATGTCTGTTTTGTGCCCATAGCATAGTTTTTCCTACTGTAGCTTTGTAGCATAACTTGAATTTTGAGTTTGAAATGCCTTCTGCCTTGCTGTTGTTGCCAAGGATTGCTTTTGCTATTCTGGGTCTCTTTTGGTTCCATATACATTTTAGAATTATTTTTTCCAGTTCTTTGAAAAAACCTGATGGTATTTTGATAGAGATGGTGTTAAATCTATATAACCTTTCTGTAATGTGACCATTTTGATGAAATCAGTTCTGCCTATCCAAGAGCAGGAGATGTCTTTCAATTTTCTAATGTCCTCTTCAATCTCTTGTTCATTGTAAATTCTCCTATGGGAACGTTCCCTTCTTTGCTTAGGTTAATTCCTGGGTATTTAACTTTTTGAAGCCCTAGTGTGAATGGGATTGTTTTTCTGATTTTTTTCTCAGCGAGTTTGCAATTTGGAGATTCTGGAGTCTCCTTCTGGAAGTGATTTCTAGGTTTTTTTCCTGTCCCAAGCAAAGAATTGATCAAGACAAGCAGAAAAGAGTAGCGAAGATTTGTTAAAGCAGGAATGGAAATGCTCTGCAGGGTGAGTTTGGGCTGAGAAAAAGCAGGAAGAGAAGTATACCCTACAGCATGAGGGTGGGCCACCCTGTGAGAGAGAACACAGTGGCAAAAACTCAATGTGGACTTTTTTTTTTTTTAAGACATGGTCTTGCTATGTGGTTCAGATTGGCCTTGAACTCACTATGTAGCCCAGGCTGGCCTCAAATCTGAGGCACTCCTCCTGCCTCTGCCTGTGAGTACCAGGATTACAGGCATGCACAACCATGCCCAGTGGGACTGTCTTTTTATATCGCCCACTCCTCAGGCTGATGTCAGGTCCAGGCCATCCTATCGAGAACCTGCTCACATTCTTGGGAGTCCACGTGCAGGGCTTTGGGAACTGTTCTGCATGTGTGTCTGGGATCTTGTCACCTCTCCTTTCCCACCTGTGTTAACCACAGCCTCCCTTCCTGTCTCATGTTCATTCTTGGTGTGTAGAAATGCTATTGACTTTCATGTGTTTATTTTGTATCCTGCCACTTCACTGAATTTGTTTATTAGTTCCAGAAGTCTTCTGGTGGAGGTTTTTGAATCCTTCATGTAAAAGATCATGTCATTTGAAAATAAGGATACTTTGACTTTTCCCTTCCTTCCTGATCATATCTCTTTTATTTCTTTCTATTGCCTGATCGCTCTGGCCAAAATTTTGCACAGTGTATTGGACAGGAATGCTGAGAGTGGACATCTTTGTTTTGTTCCTAATTTGAGTGGGAAACCTTTCAGTTTTTTCCCATTTAGTTTGAAGCCAACAACGGGTTTGTCATAAATGTCTTTTGTCAGATTGAGATAAGGTTCTTCTGTACCTATTATCTTCAGGGAGTTTATCATGAGCAGATATTAAATTTTGTCAAACTCATCTTCTGTAACTATAGAGATGATCATGTGATTTTTATCCTTACTTCTGTTTATGTGATGTGTTATATTTATTGATTTACATATATCAAACCATCCTTCCATCCCTGGGATGAAACCAACTTGATTTTTGTTTTGTTTTGTGTGTGTGTTTGAAATAGGGTCTCACTATGTAGTTCAGTCTAGACTTGAACTTGCAGTGACCCGCCTGCCTCGGGCTCTTGTGTGCAGGGATTACAGGCATGTGCCACCACACCCAACCAGAGCAACTTGATTTTGAGGTATATTTTTAACCACTTATCCATCCAATTATTTAAATACAGGCTGATCAAAAAATTGCATAATTGAAAAAAAATTGCATAATTGTATTAATCTTTATAAGAAAATAGGGCCCAAACCACCAGCAACTCCCTTGCAGCTTGGTGGCTTGCTGGGGAACCTCTGACAGTGAAGGCCCCCTCCCTCACCCCAAACAGACCGCCCAGACCACCAAGGACTACTCAGTGGCTCTCTAGAGAACCTTAGGCCTGGGATGCCTCCCTCCCTGGGACCAGAGCAGGCCTGCCCACACCACCAGTAACCCCAGGTGACTCCATTACACCTTGGCAGTTTGCTGGGGAGCCTCTGGCTGGTGAGTACCCCCTCCCCACACCCTGAACAGTCCTGCCCACACCTCCAGTGACTCCAGCACAACTCAACAGCTTACTTGAGAGCCTAGGACCTGTGAGAGCTCCCTATCCCAGGCCCGGCAGAGTCCCCCAGCCCCTGGCAGAGTGCCCCAGCAACTCCATCTCAGCTGGGCAGCCTGCTGAGAAGCCTCAGTTCCTCACCAATACAAGTAGAACCAACCATACCTGAGCCACTGAGGAAAGCTCTGGAGACATAACAAACACAAGAGCCAACAACCTCATATACCTAGAAGACACCATAAGGACAGACTTTTCCTCGAAAAGCATTGATATTTGTCTTAGCATAATCTCCCACAAACATAAAATCAACAAGGAAAACAAAGTAAGGAGGGAGGGATATATATGTATACTAAGAAAATGACAAGGCACAGAAATAAAATACAACCCCAGAGCCCCAGCCCATCCAGAACAAATCCAGAGGACATGGAGCTAGAAGAAATCAGCAGACACCCAACCAAACTCTCAGAAATGATAGCAGTAGAAGTTAAGAAACAGATAGGTGAAGCTATAGAGAACATCAGAATAGAAATAATTGCCCAAGTTAAAAAAGAGATAACAATCATAATGAAAGACCTGCTTAGTGAATTCAGGATAGACACAGATAAAAACAAAAAAAACAGAGGAGCTTAGAAAAACAATGAAAAACTTGAACATTCAACTTAGTAAAGAAATGGAACCCATGAAACAGATCCAAACAGATGTCCAAGAAATCAAAAACTCGCTTGAAATTATATGCAGCCGATTGAATGAGAATAAAGATAGAATCTCAGACCTAGAAGACAAAGAGGCAATTAGTGGCAATGAAAAGAAACACCTCTTTGAAATAGCTAGAGACTGTAAAAAATCACTGCAACAGCTACAAGATGATGCAAAGAAGAACAATATAAGAGTGATTGGAGTGAATGAAAAAGCAGGGGACAGTGGAAAGGATCTAAAAAGACTATTTATGGAAGTAATGACAGAAAACTTCCCAAGCATGAGAAGAGAACTTGACATACAGATAAGTGAGGCATATAGAACCCCATGACCAAAACAAATCTACACCAAGACATATAATAATCAAGATTCCAGAAATTCAACAAAAGA